>JAGFNQ010005124.1:257792-309095 GCA_024364735.1 Boesenbergia rotunda
CATGCCTTTATTTATACACAGGAATATGATACAAATGAGTCTATATATATCATCATGATTGGCTCTAGGGCTCTCACTAACAATCTCCCACTAGCACTAGTGCCAATCACTGTAGTATCTAATACCCAATGATCTAGTGTGACCATCATGCTTTCTCTGTGCCAAAGCCTTGGTCAGGGGATCTGCGACGTTAGCCTCTGAGGGTACTCTGCATATCTTCACATCTCCTCTATCGATGATCTCTCGAATGAGATGGAAGCGCCGTAGTATATGTTTGGTCCGCTGGTGTGAGCGAGGTTCCTTAGCCTGCGCAATAGCTCCATTATTGTCACAATAGAGCTCTATGGGATCTGCAATGCTAGGAACCACCCCAAGCTCTGCAACGAACTTGCGGATCCAAACTGCCCTCCTTTGCTGCCTCTGATGCAGCAATATACTCAGCCTCTGTTGTAGAATCAGCAACTGTGTCCTGCTTCGAACTCTTCCAGCTCACAGCGCCGCCATTCAGACAAAACACGAACCCTGACTGCGACCGATAATCATCCTGGTCGGTCTGGAAGCTAGCATCACTGTAACCCTTTACAGTTAGCTCCTCATCGCCCCCATATATCAAGAAATATTCTTTAGTCCTTCTCAAGTACTTAAGAATATTCTTGACCGCTATCCAGTGACGCTCACCTGGATCTGACTGGTATCTGCTCGTCATACTTAAAGCATACGAGACATCAGGACGAGTACATAGCATGGCGTATATGATAGATCCTATGGCCGAGGCATAAGGGATCTGATCCATGCGGTCTCTCTCCTCTCTAGAAGAGGGACTTTGAGTCTTCGAAAGACTCATACCATGTGACATAGGCAGAAATCCTTTCTTGGAATTCTGCATGGCAAACCGAAGTAAGACCTTGTCAATGTATGTACTCTGACTTAGGCCAAGCAATCTCTTAGATCTATCTCTATAGATCTTGATGCCTAAAATACAGGCTGCTTCACCTAAGTCCTTCATTGAGAAACAATTCCCCAGCCAAGTCTTCACAGACTGAAGCATAGGAATATCATTCCCAATGAGTAGTATGTCATCCACATACAATATGAGGAAAACTACTATGTTTCCTTCAACCCTCTTGTAGACACAGGGTTCATCTTCATTCTTGATGAAACCAAACTGTTTGATTGCATCATCGAATCGAAGATTCCAGCTCCGAGAAGCTTGCTTTAGTCCATAAATGGACCTTTGCAGCTTGCATACTCTGCCAGTATGCTTTGGATCTACAAAACCCTCAGGTTGTGTCATGTACACATCCTCGAGTAGGTTCCCATTCAGGAACGCGGTTTTGACATCCATCTGCCAGATCTCATAATCATGGTATGCTGCAATAGCAAGCATGATCCGAATGGACTTGAACATCGCTACTGGAGAAAAGGTTTCATCATAGTCAATACCATGAATTTGTTTGAAACCCTTTGCTACCAGTCTACCCTTATAGGTATGCGTAAGTCTTCCCATGTCAGTCTTTCTCTTAAAGACCCACTTACACCCAATTGGTTTTACCCCTTCAGGTGGATCAACTAAGGTCCAAACTTGGTTGGTGTACATGGAATCCATCTCGGATCTCATGGCCTCAAGCCATTTCTCAGAGTCTGGGCTCATCACAGCTTCCTGATAGGTTGTAGGCTCATTCTCAATGAGCACAACGTCATTGTCATCAGACAAGAGAAATGAATATCTCTCAGGCTGATGACGTACCCTACCAGACCTGCGAAGAGGTAGGTCTACTTGAACAGGATGTTGTTCCATAACTCCTTGTGTAACAATCTCATGATCCACAACACTTTGTGGTTCCTGTTCAACCTCCATCAAGGCCTCAGTGCTTTGGTCCATATCTTGAAGTTCTTCAAGATCGAACGTACTCCCACTAGTTTTTCTAGAAACAAAGTCCCTTTCTAGAAAAACCCCAGTCTTCGCCACAAACACTTTGTGCTGACTGGGAATGTAGAAGTAATATCCCTTCGTTTCCTTGGGATATCCTACAAAATAGCACTTATCAGATTTGGGTCCCAGTTTGTCTGAGACTTGACGTCGAACGTAAGCCTCACAACCCCAAATCCTCATAAAAGACATCTTGGGACTCTTCCCAGTCCATATCTGATATGGTGTCTTTACTACAGCCTTTGATGGAACACGGTTAAGAGTGAAGGCTGCCGTGTCCAGAGCATATCCCCAAAAGGATATAGGAAGATCTGTGTGACTCATCATGGATCGCACCATATCTAATAGGGTACGATTCCTCCTTTCGGACACACCATTCCATTGTGGTGTTCCAGGAGGAGTGAGTTGGGACAGAATCCCACACTCAGCTAGATAGTCACGGAACTCATGGATGAGGTATTCTCCACCTCGATCTGATCGAAGTATTTTAATACTCCTGCCAAGCTGATTTTGTACTTCATTCTTGAATTCTTTGAACTTTTCAAAGGATTCTGACTTATGTGTCATCAAGTACACATAACCATATCTACTGAAATCATCAGTAAATGTAATGAAGTAACTATAACCACCTCTGGCAGCAACATTGAAAGGGCCACATACATCGCTATGTATAAGACCTAACAAATCGGTTGCTCTTTCGCTGTGTCCACTGAATGGAGTCTTGGTCATCTTGCCAAGAAGGCAAGACTCGCATGTCTCAATTGATTCAAAATCAAATGAGTCCAGCAAACCATCTCTATGGAGCTGGGATAGGCGACTCTCATTTATATGGCCTAAGCGACAGTGCCAGATATAGGTTTGGTTCAAGTCATTAGACTTGAGCCTTTTGGTATTTATGTTATAGATAGGGTTTTCTAAGTCTAGAAGATAGAGTCCGTTCATCAGAGGTGCACTACAATAGAACATTTCATTTAAATAAACTGAACAACATTTGTTCTTTATTATAAACGAAAATCCTTTCTTGTCTAAACAAGAAACAGAAACTATGTTCTTAGTCAGAGCAGGCACATAATAACAATCATCTAACTCTAATACAAGCCCAGAGGGCAGAGATAGCATATAAACTCCTGTAGCAACAGCAGCAACTCTTGCTCCATTGCCAACTCGTAAGTCCACCTCGCCCTTTGTCAATGCCCTGCTATTTCTCAGCGCCTGCACATTAGTACAAATGTGAGAAGCACATCCGGTATCTAATACCCATGATGTAGAAATAGACAAATTGACTTCTATAACATGAATACCTGAAGTAGAAGTCTGACTTCTCTTCTTCTGGAGATCTTCCATATATTTCTTGCAGTTCCGCTTCCAGTGTCCGGTCTCACCACAGTGGAAGCAGGTAGCATCCTTGGCAACCCCTCCTTTGGGTTTCAGTGCTTTGCCCTTGCCCTTGCCCTTGGCTTGAGACTTTCCCTTGCCTTTGGGCTTGCCCTTACCTTTGTCCTTCTGCACCATCAAAATGGGCTTGGCCTTCTTAAGATTGAGCTCAGCAGTTCTTAACATGCTGAGCATCTCAGGCAGGGGCTTGTCAATTTCATTCATGTTCCAGTTCATGACAAATTGACTATAACTTTCGGGTAGGGACTGCAAGATCAAGTCTGTGGCCAGCTCTTGGCCCAGTGGGAATCCCAATCTCTGTAAATTCTCTATGTACCCAATCATCTTGAGTACATAGGGACCTACGGGAGTCCCTTCTTGCATCTTGCACTGAAACAGTGCCTTAGAGATCTCAAATCTCTCGTGCCTTGCTTGTCCTTGATACAGTTGACGCAGATGCTCAACCATATCGAAAGCATCCATTAACTCATGTTGCTTCTGAAGCTCAGAGTTCATGGTTGCGAGCATAAGGCATGACACATCTAATGCGTCATCTTGATGCTTCTTGTGAGCATCACGGTCAGCTCGCGTGGCACTGGCAGGAGGTGCCTCGGGAATAGGCTGCTCCAGAACGTACAGTTTACGTTCTTGCTTGAGAACTATTCTCAAGTTCCTGTACCAGTCCAGGAAGTTTGCTCCGTTGAGCTTGTCCTTCTCAAGGACAGATCGCAGGGAGAGAGTATTTGCGTTTGTCGACATGGCAATCTACAACAATAAAATGCAGAAAATTAAATAACATATTCCTTTTCATTTAATTAGGCCTTTAATTAAATGATTCTCCCACTGAATTATAGAAAATTTGTAGAATCAAGTCATAGATGTGGTCAAACCACGCTACAAGATTCTATCTAATTTAACTATAATGTAGTGGGACAAGATCCACATCATACTAAGCCTTGAGTTAGCTTTGGCTAAATCGCCCAAGACTTAGTACGATCGGTAGGTAATAATTTACCGATTACATCTCTATGCAACTCTTGTTTATAGGATTAAAATTTACATTTACATAAAAACTTGAGTTAGCTTTGGCTAAATCGCCCAAGTTTTAATATAAATGCGATTTTTATCCTACCTTTCCAACGATTGGAATATGCCTATAGTTAGACTCGATCCGACCGAGTTAACTAGTTTCACTCAATCTGATTGAGTTTGTTCTCACCCAAGCCGTGATAGGCGGGACCAAGATTGTCCCTCCGTACCCTACCAAGATTAAATGTGTTGCTCTGCTTTGGCAGATTCAACAACAACAAATGATCGAGGTAGTGATAGGTATCAAAACTTGGTAGGCATTTACGAGTCGGAGTTGATTTGAATTAGATCGAATCTAATCGCAAGAGAGAGGGTGTATCATATACACAAGGCTCTAATTATTTTACTCTAGCATGCATCACATACAAGCAAATAATAAAATAATTTAATTTGTGATTGGATCATGGCCCTACTACGATCTTCTCAAGCCAATGAGAAGATCGGACGGTCAACCTAGGGTTTCGCTTCTCCAAGCTTCTCCTTTGACCGCCACGTGTCGTCGGCTCCCTCCATAACTCCGTCTTCGGATGGACCATCCATCGTCTTCATTTTGGACATTACAAAATAAGAAAATACAGAAATAAAATAAAGAAGCCGACTCGCAGGTCGCATACACTATACAACACGCACAACCACAAAAACGGTACGCAGACCGTAATATGAATTACAACACATTCCAATCATATTGGGTTTTTATTGGGCCATGATCATCACAAATCCATACATAATTCCAAATTATGTATTTTAAATAAATTTCTATAATTTTTTCGACAATTTTACAATATTATGAGTTACCCTTCCGTAACGGTCCCGCTACACTATTTTCGGGCACGATTGCAGGACAATGCCCCTCGCGGGGTTAGGGGCAGCGCCCCTACTCGCGAAATGAATTTCGCGAGTGTCCCAAAACCACCTTACAGCAACTTAAGCTGCTGTCCCGAAAAATTATAGCGAGATCTTTCCGTTTCGGAAAGTTTTTCTCGATCGGTGAAGCCTACAAGTGTCCGAACACTTGTTGCTTCGACTTTATGAGAAAAATACCCATAAATACTATAAATTTCGAAAAATCACAGAATATTATTTGTCTGTAAATTTTGTATCTAATACAAAAAAAAACAAATTTAAACTCGTACAAGGTTCGCACGTGGCTCTGATACCACTGTTAGTAATTCTGGGCCGCAAAAACCGCTTTTTGCGTTGCGGAAACCCCAGAAGTTCGGCCACGGGATCCGTGCGAACATAAAATAAATTATGAGTACGAGTTTCGCTACTAAATCTACATTAGATCTACATGATAGGACCATTACCCTTGATGCGTAGCCCTTCGCTTTCCCGCTTGTCCAAAAGCCGCCGGATCTCGTAGAGTATCAAGGCAGACACTCCTCTATATGTATCCACGCGAACAAAATAGATGGATCAAAAACCTTAGGTGTGCTAGCACCTTCTCGGTTTCGACGAGAGGAGAAGTAGAGCAAAAGAAAAATCACACGAGGAAGAAGAAGAGCCACACACAAAAAGGGAACCAAAATCCCTTTTTGATCATCCTTGGTGGCCGGCCACTTAATGGCCATTAATGGCCATTAAGTGGCCGGCCACACATGCCATAACCTCCTCCATTTGAATTCAAATTCAAATGGGAGGGGTTACCACCTTGGAAATGATGTCGCATACACATTTAGTCAAAAACCAAGCCAAGTCATCACTTGGTCAATTCAAGGTGAGGTGGTTTTGGTCAAGTCAAACTTGCCTTTTATGGACTTTCCATATTTAGCCAAGTCAAACTTGACTTCAATTTTCTCCATCTATTTGTTCTTTGCGTGTGACCCTATAGGTTCTTGTAACGTTGGCAATGCTTCTAACCTCTTAGAAACATAAGCAATGAGCGGTATCTAGCAACACATCATTGCTACCCAAGTTACAAGAATGTTGAGATCCAACATCACCTTGTGACTAATAATTGTGACTCTCACAATATATGATAATGTCCCTCTATCCTTGATATCTAGATTGACTCAATTGAGGCATAGACCGTGTCATCCTCGAGTCAATCTATATCTTGAACTCCAAGTAGACTCACACTAATCAAATGAACTCAATATCTCATATTGACTCACTTGGGCATGGCCATGCACTTTGTGGTCTAACTCTATCAAGAATACGATATCGCTCCCGTCATATAGGAGGGATAGATCCCATCTACATCACTCACATCCCTCTCCATAATTTGTTACATACCCAGTAATCGCCTTTATAGTCCACCCATTTACGGGTGACGTTTGACGAAGCCAAAGTACGTAACTCCTTATGTAGGAATCCATGGTGACTTCAGGTCCAAGGACTAATAGTCATACTAATAGCCACATGAGAAAGTATATGACACTCATATAACGATCCATGATACTTTCTCATGGCGGGTCATTCAGTATACATTCTCCAATGCATACCCATGTGTCAACTTGATATCTCTATATCCATGACTTGTGAGATCAAGTCATCATGTTGACTTACATGCTAGCCTCTACGTATTAACATTGTCCTTGAATGTTAATACTTGACTAGGAATTATTTAGAGTAGTGTTCTCTATATCATCTCACTATCGATTCAACTAATCGATTGATATAGATAAGAATCTTCTACTCAAGGACATTATTATGCTTAGCTATTCGGCACAAATACACGTAAGTATAATAATCATAAAACATGCCTTTATTTATACACAGGAATATGATACAAATGAGTCTATATATAATCATCACATGATTGGCTCTAGGGCTCTCACTAACACTACTTGCATATTCAGTGATCGACTTTATAGTTCACCCTATTATGAGTGACAATTGATGATATCAAAGTATACAATTCCTTATGTAGGGAACCGTAGTGACTTCATGTTTGAGAACTATTCATACCAATAATCATTATGAGAAAGTTTATGACACTTATATAACGATCTACAAAACTTTCTCATGGTGGGTCAATTCAGTATATATTCTTTAATATATACTTATGTGTTAACTTGATATCCTATCTATGACTTGTGAGATCAAGTCATCAATTGACCTACATGTCAGTCTCAAAGAATTAATATTTGTCCTTTGTTCTGGAAAGGAATCGACGTGGATGGCGAGTCACCAGAGCGTAGGCTTCTTACTCCTTCGTTTGAATAACAAAGCCCTGTATCATCTGCACACTCACTGATTTATCAACGAAGCAAATCAGAAGCAAATTAGAAATCTGACAACCGTTTGAATTAAAGTTCTGAGGTGTTGATCGGTCACCCTGACCGATCAGACACCCTCCTGACCAATCAGACTCTATTATGATCGATCTAGTGAAGTTCTGATCAGTCTCACTGACCGATCAGAGACTAGGGGATAGGTCACCAGACCGTTCACAAAACTGACTGGGATTTCAGCCAACGCTCTGATCGGTCTCACTGACTGATCAGCCTAAGCCTGATCGGTCAACTTGACCGATCAGCCACATGGCTGATCGATCAGGTCACTTCCTGATCGGTCCAGTCCATTTTGATCAATCGCATTGACCGATCACATATCTTTCTGTGACCACACAGAATGTTTTCTGATCGATCACCAGACCGTGCAGACAACCTTCTGTTTCATCAGAAGCTCTCTGGATCGGTCAACAGACCGATCAGACATCCTGGATCGGTCCTGTGACTGATCTACTATCAAGAGAGTTTGTGCCAACTCCCTGATCGGATCTCAGACCGATCCAGCCAATCCTTGCTTTGATCATTTCGAACCTGAGTCCAGAGAACAGGCTCCCTTGCCTTCTCTGACTCAGTCTGGTCCCAGAGAATGAGCTACAGAGACCTCTCCGACTTATCCCGGCCCAGAGAACGAGCTACAGAGTCCTCTCTGACCAAAGTCCGGAGAACGAACTCCCGAGCCCTCTCCGACTCATCCCGGTCCAGAGAATGAGCTACCAAGCCCTCTCCGACTCATCCCGGTCCAGAGAACGAGTTACCGAGCCCTCTCTGACTTGAGTCCGAAGAATGAGCTACCAAGCCCTCTCCGACTCATCCCGGTCCAGAGAACGAGCTACCAGGCCCTCTCTGACCTAAGTCCGGAGAACGAGCCACCAAGCCCTCTCCGACTCATCCTGGTCCAGAGAACGAGCTACTGAGCCCTGTCTGACCTAAGTCCGGAGAATGAGCTACCGAGCCCTCTCTGACTCATCCAGGTCCAGAGAACGAGCTACCGAGCCCTCTCTGACCTAAGTCCGGAGAATGAGCTACCGAGCCCTCTCCGACTCATCCTGGTCCAGAGAACGAGCTGTCAAGCCCTCTCTGACCTAAGTCCGGAGAACGAGCTACCGAGCCCTCTCCGACTCATCTCGGTCCAGAGAACGAGCTACCGAGCCCTCTCTGACCAGTACACTTAATTCGAACTTAACTATCTGATCTCAATTCTCACTCAATCGAACTTAAATCGGTGTCAACATCAAAACAACAATTAGGTCAGACTGCATCAACAATCTCCCCCTTTTTGTTGTTTGACAATACGATTTAAGTTTAGGTATTAGAAGTCATGTTTATCATTGCAAGGGAATCAGAATCCTCCCCCTACAATAGTTAAGTTCGTAACAAATCCTAAACTTAACTAACCATCCTATCCTCCTTTGCCAAACACCGAAAAGGATATAGACTGGTTATTAAGTTAAAAAAAACTCCCCCTTAAACAAGGGTCTCTCCCCAAAACAAAAAGCGAAGAATAATATTTGAATTGCATATGAAAGGCATATATCATAAGTAGATCTTGGCAAAAATGTATATGCATCATATGACACTAAGTATTGCAGTAAGGAGTAAATACAAAATATAACTGATGACTGAAATAACTGAAACAAGCATAGCACAATGTCATCAATCACATAGTCATAAGAAAACATCCATAAGTCAAAGCATACGTCAGAATACATCAGTCCTGATCATCAGGAGCATGTGGGACATTAAACTGCATCGGATCAGACTGCATTAGATCAGAGAGTCCTGATCGGTCTCCTTGATCGATCAGAGAAATGCCTGATCGGTCTGCTTGACCGATCAGGGAATATCCTAATTGGTTTGTGGACCGATCAGGTTCGATACAGAGAGATTTCTGATACATGTTATTCGATACAGAGAGATTTATGATCGATCTGTGGACCGATCAGATTTTAGAAATATTACTGAAACTCTGATACGTGATACGTCCCAGAGACAAGTTTGTGCCCAAAACAAGTGGTCGGTGTTCTCTTAACCAGAACTTATCCCTCCACACCAATTCCGATAATCCAATTTAATCCATAGTCCCAAGTTTATATCAAGTCCAGAGTCCCAAGTTTGTCTTAACCATAGTCCTAATTCTCAATTCTATTGATAATTCATAGATTGGATTAAGTTAGATAATTCATAGTCCCAATTTTATCTTAACCATAGTCCTAATTCTCAATTCTATTGATAATTCATAGAATGGATTAAGTTGGATAATTCATAGTCCCAAGTTTGTCTTAACCATAAAATCCCAAATCAAGTTTGTATCAAGATTGTACCAAAAACAATGCTCCAACCAATTTTACTTGATTGGAATGCCCAAGTATGTTCTTGAAACCAAATACACATGTATTATGCATTGGTTTTTGTTGGTGCAAGATGCATCAGTGATGTCCTCCTAGTGTTTCAATGTTTGACAATATACTTAAGTCAGTGATATATTGAACAAGGGAAGGGTGAGTGAAGAAAATTAGACCAAGGTGAACCAAAGTCCTAGATATCCTAGGCACGAAGTTCTGGTTCGAAGAATTGGGCATGAAGTCCTGATCATGGATTGGGCACTAAGTCCTGGCCGAGAGATGGGCACCTAAGACTTGACCGAGGGTTGGGCACGAAGACCTGGTTCGAGGAATTGGGAACTAAGTCCTGACCAAGGGTTGGGCACCGAAGACCTGGTTCGAGGAATTGGGCACGAAGACCTGGCCGAGGGTTGGGCACCGAAGTCCTAGACTTGGGGTTTGGGCACGAAGTCTTGGTCTGAGGGATCGAGCAACTTAGCTGAGCGATGACTAAGGACAGAAGTAGTGACAGGTCGAGGTTCGGACGTCTAGAGATCCGAGAGTATCGAAGGCTAAGCAAAAGTCCACCCGAATGGATGGGGTGGCAACCGTCTCCTGAGAGGAGTAGGTGAAAGTCGCGTCCCCGGGGGTGGGAACTTGCGTCGGTTCGACCTAGGGTTTCACAGAAATCCAAAGTCAGAACCATCTTGTTAAGGCTAAGATTGTGTGTATATTTGCTTTGTATTTGTACATCTTGCAGGTACCTAGAATGGAAGACAAAGCAAATGAACAACACACAACGCGGCTGGAAGGTCTTCATCCAGGCGCCCCCATTGAAGGGGGCACCTCAATCAAAGGAGGAAAAAAATCCTTTCATCCAGGTGCCCCCATCAACTGGGGCGCCCCATTAAAAGGAGGCAAACTAGTCTTCATTCAGGCGCCCCAATCAATACAGGCGCCCTGGTTCAAAGCTGTATTTGCTGCTGCGAGTTTGAAGCAGAGATAAGCTTTGACTGGGGTCATTCAGGCGCTTGGGAGGTCCAGGGCGCCCTGGTCAAAGGCCTTATCTGCTGCGGCGAGTTCAGCGCGGAGATAAAGTTTGACCAAGCCCATTGAGGCGCCCCGGTGATCACAAGCGCCCCAATGAAGCCTATAAAAGGGGCTTCAACCCCAAGGCTCAAGACACAACTTCCAAGATTCATTCTGAGCTTTCTGACTAACGACAAAGCGCTAAAGACAAGGCTCTACGACCGGGAGGCTCCAGGAGGAAGTGCGCGACACTTCGGAGGTCCAGATCGGCCGAGTCTTCGACCATTTTGTTTTGGTTTGCTTTTATTATTCTGCACTGAATTTCCTATATTTTTTATTGTAATTATTGCACTGTAAGACGGGTTTCTTCGCCTCCGAAAAGTCCGGAAAGGAGACCAATAGTGGATGGGCATTCCCATGCTTAGGCCTTGGATGTACTAACCCTGGGGGGGTTGGGAACCAAGTAAATTCTGTGTGCAATCTGTCGTCTGTTTTGTGTCGTTCTTTACTTTACTGTTTAATATTCCACTGCTACTAACGCTCTATTTAAGTACGAACCGAAAGACTTACGATTTACCACGAAGATTTTTAATGGTCGATATTCACCCCCCCTCTATCGACGACACCGGTCCTACAATTGGTATCAGAGCGCGACTGCTCTTCACCGGACTAACCGCCGACGGAGCAAAGACGCCAGGAGTTGAGGGGGAGCCTAGGGGTGAATCAGGTACAATTTTTTTTTAAAAATATGTCTGTTTTTAAATTCCATATTATATGCTTCATGAGCAGGGTGAGAGGGCACTATAAAAATCAGTGCCCTACTTGTAAGACTCGTTCTTCACCGGCGACAAAAGTCGTACCAGCACCAGAAGTCCAGAGGAACAAAGATCACATCAAATGCATCAAGTGCGAAAAATACGGACACTACAAAAATAAGTGTCCGGCAAAGGTATGCAGAATTTACGTTCCGAAAATTTTTAAAATTCCTGCACTAGCTTATCTAAATAATTTAGATAATTTTTCTGAAAAGTTAAATTTTGTGAACAGTCAAATTAATATTTTGCATGACCAATTAGAAAATTTAGATAATGCTAAAATATCAAAAATTAACTTTGTAATCCTTAATGTTAATTCGATAATTTCTAAAGTAAAATTTGAAATTAAATATGCAAATTCTAATAATATTAATTCTATAAATTTTGGAATTAATTCTGTAAATTCTGAAAAATCTGATAATCCTGAAGATAATTTAAAAATTAAATCAGATAATTCTGAAATTAAATCTAATGATTTTAAGGATAATCCTGAGATTAATTTTGAAAATTTTGAAGATATTTCTAAAGATAACTCTAAAATTAGTGAAGATATTTATGAAGATAACTCTGAAATTAGTGAAAATATTTCTGAAGATAACTCTGAAATTAGTGATGATATTTCTAAAGATAATCCTAAAATTATTGAAAATATTTTTGAAGATAATCCTGAAATTATTGAAATTATTTCTGAAGATAAGAATGATTTTGTTGAAAATATTTTTGAGGATAATAGAGATGAAATTCTCTTAGATGATAATTTAATTATAGATAATGTTGAAGATTATTACAACACATTAACTAGTGGCCCGAATTACTCCACCTACTTTGAGGATATTAAAGGATGTGATTTTGAGGATGAGGAGGAGATGTAATTTTCTAAGATCAAGGCCATAGTCAATAAAAATCACAAAGATTCAAATAAACCAAAATTATTGAAAAAACTTAAAAAGATAAATTAGGTAGAAATAGTGGATGAGTCAGAAATTTTCGAAATAATGAAAATTATGAACTTAAACCCACAACTATTAATTAATCATTTCAACCTTAATTATTCAAGTTTTAATTAATTCAAACTCAAATTAATTCAATTAATCCTTAATTAATTCAAATTCAAATTAATTCATAATTAATTCAATTAATCCTTAATTAATTCAAATTCAACTCAAATTAATTCTTAATTAATTCAATTAATCCTTAATAAATTTAAATTCAAATTAATTCAATTAATTCAAATTCAACTCAAATTAATTCTTAATTAATTCAATTAATTCTTAATTAATTCAAATTCAAGTAATTCCTAATTAATTCAATTAACCGTTAATTTAATAATTCGATTAATTCAATTTCAATTGACTTTAATTCAACCTTAATTAATTCTGACCTTAAATCCAATTAATTCTTAAATAATTTAAACTGAAATTAAATAAAATTCTACCCAAACTGCATCAATTAAATTAATAATATCAAATATGTTAAAGTGGGTTGGCATATTCGTGGGTTTACACGACATGTATCAAATCGGGAATTTGATACATTTTTAGAAACTAAATTAAATATTTTGACTTGTTTAAATCATGCATTAATGCCATGAACATGCATCTGCTATTTCTTTAAAATTTATGCCACGTTATTCATGTTTAATTTTATGCATGATTTAGAACGGTTATAAGAAAAAGATTAATTGAAACTTGATCAACCTAGTATTAGGTGGAGGTGAGATGATAGTACGTTAGGGAAACCCTTCTAATAAGGTCAAGTATATTCTACTTGGTCTGTTTAGTCTGGTGGAACAAGCCGAAGCTACCGATCCAAAACCTAAGCTAGTTAGACCAAAATTTTTCAAGAAATAACTTGAAAATGAATTTTTGATAAAAGGCTTTGTCAAGGAAAGGCTTGATGATCCAATAAGGCTACGACCAAAGAAGGCCTTGTGCCTCGCCAAGACCTGGAAGCCAATTACCGAAAATCAAATTCACTTTACTATTTGATAAATTTGAATCTAACACAAGTTTCAATTAAATCCTAGATTTAATAATGAATTAAGAAAAATGATTCAAGCATCTCACAAAGCACCCATAAGACAACCATGCATGCTGTATTGAGACATCTAGAATGGGTGAGATGTTAAGGACTAATAAATTGAAAAATATTTTTCAAAAGCGTTTTTCAAAATTATTAGAATATCTTTCTAAAAATATATTTTCAAAATAGTGCTTTAACATATTAATATTTTTATGAATTTCATGCTTGTCTGATTGCCAATATATTATATGTCTTCAAAAATTATATCTTTTTGAAAAATTATTTGACTCACACAATTAGACACAAGTCTCCTAGGACAACATTAAAGTTCCTTAAGGTAGTTAGATAGAGTCAAATGGTGTCGGGTACAGGGGGAGTGGTTTATTCTTTTAATTTTTCTTTCAAAAATTATGCTTGAAAAATCACTATTTCTTAAAATATCTTTTAAAAATTGTCCTTAAAAAATCACTGTCTTTTAAAATGATTTTCGAAAACTGTGCTTTAAATACTATTACTTATGTTTTTTGAAAACTATGCTTGACAAATAGCCTTCATTTCAAAATATGTTTCAAAATTTCAAAATACATTCTAAAATTGTGCCTATGTCTCATTTGATTTTGATAAACCCTAAAGACACAGAGGAAGGTCCACCTCATGATCTACAAGGACTCCTAGGATATATCAAATTTAGGGGGAGTCTGAGCCAAAAGAAAAATTTTTGAATTTTTTTTAATTATTTGTTTTGAAATTATTAGATAATTCCTTTGATCTGAACTAAACCCTAAAAACCTAGAGGAAGAGTACTTGTGGTCAACATGCTTCCTAGGACTGAGTTAAGTTTAGGGGGAGGTTAATTTACAAGAATTATTTAAAATGTTTTCAAGCACTGCATTATTAAGTCCTTTTTGAAAACATAATTTTCCTATCAAAGAACTGCCTTTTTAAATCAGATTATCTCTCTATCGCTTTCAATCTCTATCATTTTCAAAACAAATTTTTTGACAATAATATTTACCTGGGTTGGAGACTTTTCAGGACACTTAGGAAAATGTCCTTGTAGTTAATAAGGTTTCCTAGGATTGTGTCAGACTTGAAAAGAAACCAAGTCAAGTAAAATATTATGTTAAAAAAAACAAGATTTTTCTAAATACTTTCAAAATATGAGTCATATAATACTTTTCAAAAATTCTTATATGTTTGAAAAGTACTTGCATTTTTTTTAAAGCTCATAACATTTTTCAAAGTACTTGTACTTTTTAAAGCTCATAGTATTCTTTCAAAAGTTATGCATTTTCCAAAAGTACTGCATTTTTCGAAAAGTGACAGACATCTCTCAAAATTACAGTATTGTTTAAGTGAGAAGTTTTTTGAGTTCAAAATACTTAAGTACTTAGTTTTATGCTATGCTTTCAAAAATTTATACTAAGTATTTTCAAAAAGAACCAAATGTTTTCATTGTTGGTGCAAGTATTTTTTGGTGTTTTTTGATGTATGACAAAGGGGGAGAGATGCGCGTTAAGTTAGAATAAATCAAAATTTTTTCTCAAATTTTTTTGATGTATGACAATTGGTATTGTCAAACATTGAAACACTAGAAGTTTTTTTCTCTTACCAAAGGATCAAAAAATTAAAGTGTTTTTCAAAAAGGGGGGAGGGTGAGCGGAAGTTAGAAGTTTTCCCCAAAAGGGGTGTTCAAATTTTTTTTTATCCCAAGGTTTAGCTCTTTCATCCAATTTAACTTAAGATATTGTCAAACATCAAAAAGGGAGAGATTGTTGGTGCAAGATGCATCAGTGATGTCCTCCTAGTGTTTCAATGTTTGACAATATACTTAGGTCAGTGATATACTGAACAAGGGAAGGGTGAGTGAGGAAAACTGGACCAAGGTGAACCAAAGTCCTAGATATCCTAGACACGAAGTCCTGGTTCGAAGAATTGGGCACGAAGTCCTGATCATGGATTGGGCACTAAGTCCTGGCCGAGGGCTGGGCACCTAAGACCTGACTGAGGGTTGGGCACGAAGACTTGGTTCGAGGAATTGGGCACTAAGTCCTGACCAAGGGTTGGGCACCGATGACCTGGTTGAGGTATTAGGCACGAAGACCTAGCCGAGGGTTGGGCACCGAAGCCCTGGATTTAGGATTTGGGCACGAAGTCTTGGTCCGAGGGATTGAGTAACTTAGCTGAGCGTTGACTAAGGACAGAAGTAGAGACGGGTCGAGGTTCGGACGTCTCGAGATCAGAGAGTATCGAACGCTAAGCAAAAGTCCACCCGAATGGATGGGGTGGCAATCGTCTCCTGAGAGGAGTAGGTGAAAGTCGCGTTACCGGGGGTGGGAACTTGCGTCAGTTCGACCTAGGGTTTTGCAGAAATCCAAAGTCAGAACCATCTTGTTATGGCTAAGATTGTGTGTATATTTGCTTTATATTTGTACATCTTGCAGGTACCTTGAATGGAAGACAAAGCAAGCGAACAACACATAACGCGGCTGGAAGGTCTTCATCTAGGAGCCCCCATTGAAGGGGGCACCTCAATCAAAGGAGGAAAAAACCCTTTCATCCAGGTGCCCCCATCAACTGGGGCACCCCCATTAAAAGGAGGCAAACCAGTCTTCATTCAGGCGCCCCAATTAATACAGGCGCCCTGGTTCAAAGCTGTATTTGCTGCTGCGAGTTTGAAGCAGAGATAAGCTTTGACTGGGATCATTCAGGCGCCTGGGAGGTCCAGGGCGCCCTGGTCAGAGGCCTTATCTGCTGCGGCGAGTTCGGCGTGGAGATAAAGTTTGACCAAGCCCATTGAGGTGCCTCGGTGATCACAGGCGCCCCAATGAAGCCTATAAAAGGGGCTTCAACCCCAAGGCTCAAGACACAACTTCCAAGATTCATTCTGAGCTTTCTGACTAACGACAAAGCGCTAAAGACAAGGCTCTATGACCGGGAGGCTCTAGGAGGAAGTGCGCGGCACTTCGGAGGTCCAGATCGGCCGAGTCTTCGACCATTTTGTTTTGGTTTGCTTTTATTATTCTGCACTAAATTTCCTATATTTTTTATTGTAATTATTGCACTGTAAGACGGGTTTCTTCGCCTCCGAAAAGTTTGGAAAGGAGACTAATAGTGGACGGGCGTTCCCGTGCTTAGGCCTTGGATGTACTAACCCTGGGGGGTTGGGAACCAAGTAAATCCCGTGTGCAATCTGTCGTTTGTTTTGTGTCATTCTTTACTTTACTGTTTAATATTCTGCTGCTACTAACGCTCTGTTTAAGTACGAACCGAAAAGCTTACGATTTATCGTGAAGATTTTCAAAGGTCGATATTCACCCCCCTCTATCGACGACACCGGTCCTACAGTTTTCCCCTTGACTAGAAGGACATTCTTAATTCTAAGACATTCGGATATTTGAATGTCACATATTCCTAAAACCTTGAGACTAACATTGTTACCGAATAAAACATTACCTCCACTTTTGCTTTGTAGGTTAGTGAATAACGATTTATCCCCGGTCATATGTTTGGAGCACCCACATCAACAAACCATGTTGATAGATGCTCCCCCTCAACTAATGCCTTTACAATACGAAAGATAGATGATTTAGGTACCCAAACCTTGGGACATAATGCACCTATAATGCAAGTCTTTGGCACCATGCATTGGTCATTTTCTTCCTAAGTCCTTGAACCCTAGAAACATTTGATGATTTAAAATGGCTTCTAGACATGAATGAGACAAAACTAGGTTCCTTAGGTCGGTAACCTATGCCGGCCTTGTTGTACACCGCTCTTTGAGAGTTGAGGATCATATCCAAGGTCTTAGAGCTATTTGAAAATTTCCCAAGAAGATTCTTGAGTTTTTCAACTTCACTCTTTAAGGCCTTGTTCTCATCCTCAAGGACCTCAACATGCAAGTCATTAATTTCATTATCCTTAAAGGTTTTCAATTGTTCTACTTCTAACTTTAATGATTTTACCTTATCCTTAAATTTTTTATGCAAAGTAGTCAAATAAGCAATAGTTCTATAACACTTATCAAGTTCGGGAGAAATTACCTCTTCATTATCCGAAGATGATGAAGCCGCGGTTGAATGATCACTTGACTCGTCACCACTCTCCATGTGCGAGTCTTCTAAGGCCATAAGAGCCACGTGGCGAGTGCTCTTCTCCTCCTTTTCCTTCTTCTTCTCCTTTTTCTTCTTTCCTTTGTCCCCTGCTACAAAGAAAAGATTAAAAATCATAGGGGTCAACTTAAAAAGGTGTCCAAGAGTTATATTCCTCCAAAATTTTTTATGAATCCTGTTGATAGAAAGAAAAGATTAAAAATCATAGGGGTCAACTTAAAAAGGTGTCCAAGAGTTATATTCCTCCAAAATTTTTTATGAATCCTGTTGATAGAAAGAAAAGATTAAAAATCATAGGGGTCAACTTAAAAAGGTGTCCAAGAGTTATATTCCTCCAAAATTTTTTATGAATCCTGTTGATAGAAACTTATATTGGATTCCAAAGTATACTTTAAATTGAATTTCTGTTACTAACATTTTTAGAAAATAGATGTCGACCAAATTTTGTTTGTGAAAAATTTACTCTAAATTCGATGTAAAAATTTGTCATTTGCTTAGTGTGAATTTTCGAGAATTTTTCAGATATATTTTGAATTTTTGTGAATTTTTATTCGAAAAGTGAAGTTTTAATTTTAAAAATAGATAAATAATTTATTTTCTTAGATGCAATTTTTTCAGATCTAGATATCATCAGTAGAAGTCAATAAAATTTTAATTCGAATTTTTGGAAGAGTTTTTGAATTTTTATATATTATTCTACAAAAATTCATCTTTATTAGTTTTCAATTTAGTTTTTGACTTAGCAAAGTATTTTCAAATTGAAAATTTTTATACAGGCTACAAACTCTATTTTACACTCGAACAAAATTTTTTAGATTTTTAAAATTTTTTTTTGTAAATCTGAATTTGAATTTTAAATTTTTTGATAAAAATTTATTTTGACCAGATCTGATTTTTTCAGATCTACACCTCATTTACTGACTTTGCTAATATTTCTTCAGAATATTTCAACTATATTTTTGAATTTTAATAATTCAAATATGAATTCCTTAATGTGCATGTTTTTGATTTTTTTATACAAAAAAAAATAATTAACTCCGAAACTTTTTGTACTATTCTCAAAAGTTTTTCTTAACCAAATTTTACTTAAACAATTTTTTTTGCAAACTTTTTTTTTCTTCCCTAAATTTCTTTACCCCATTTTTGTTGTGATCAATGATGGAGAGTAGGCTAATGTTCAAGGGGAGGTTTTCAGTTCAGAAATTCAAAATTATTTTCATACTTAACAGCTTAACTTAGTTTTATTATTTTTACTATTTTTTTGGTTTAACCCTAACTGAACTTGGGTTGATCCACATCAAAAAGGGAGAGATTGTTGGTGCCCCAGTTAATTTTGATGTGATCAATCAAGTCAAGTTAGGTCCTGTGTTGTTTTGATCCCTCTGTCTAAGTGTGCATGAGCTTAGGAGCGGAGGAAGTCGAGCGTAAGACGCAGCGGACGAGAAGGATGACACGAGAGAGTGAGATGGCGTGCGCATCCGAGGGACAAGAAGCCGGGAGGAAGTACGCTCGAGGGGCGAAAGGCTGGAATCCGGTTCGGGTGAGCCTAACTCCAGTTGGACAGAAATCATCCAAATATCATTTCTATAAAAAGTCAACTCGATTGACTTTGACCAAGTCAAAGTTTGACTTGACTTTGGCTTGGACCATTGAAGATGACTTGATCAGACTTGGACTTGAACTTGACCGAAGCAAAGGAAGCCCATCTTGAAGACTTTGACATGACTTGAAGCGTTTGGAAAAATAAGTGAAGCATAAGGATAATATTTATCCTATTTAAAGGATAAGGATTTATCCTCCTTTGATTTAAATGATAAGGAAATAGATGGCCGAGTCACAACTCAAGACAAAGGATAAAATTTATCCTTTAAATTTATCTTTTAAATATCTATCTTTTATTTAAGATAAAGGATAAAATTTATCCTTTAAATCGACGCTCAAGATTCAAGCCTATTTACGATCAACAGTCAAGATTAACTGTCTTAGGCTATAATACGACTAGAAGCTAAAGGAAATCAAGCGACCCTTCTTTCTATTTCAAATTCGTCATTTCACCCCCCTCTTGCCAGTCCACCTCGATCCATCAAACGTTTATAGTGGAGATGTTAAGCAAATATGTTAGTAACCCAGTACTGTCACATCGAAAAGCGGTAAAGTGAGTGATGCATTATTTGCAAAGAACAAAAGGACACATGCTCACGTATCGGAGGTCAAATCACTTGGAGGTGAATGGTTATTCATACTCCAATTTTGCTGAATGCTTAGATAGCAAGATGTCCACTTTAGACTATATTTTTATAGTTGCTGAAGGGGCCATATCTTGGAAGCGTTAGGACTGGTAGGAGAGCTAGAGGAGGAGGGGGGGGGGGTGATTAGCTCCGAACTTTGCTCATTATAGATTTGATACAACGGAAAAACTTGAGCAATGCTAATACCTCGTTATAGATTTGTTACAATGGAAAAACTTGAGCAATGCTAATACCTTCTTCTATACTAGGTATCCACCTCTTTGAGGTGACTAATCTAAAAATCCACTCTCCTCATAGTGACAAGCACTATAAATGTCTCCTTCATGGAGGTAGACAAAACTTGTACAAGCTCACAATGAAATACACAAAAGAAACAAGCAAATACAAATGAAATTTTAAAAGATTTACAATAATGAGATCTTGTTTGTCTTGCTTTCTTCTAGCTTGAAATCGCTCCTTGATGCTTGGAAATGCAATAGTACGTTGTCTCCAAGAGCTCACAAGAATGAGCAAGGAAGGAGGAGAAGGGATCCTGCTTCATCCTGCATGAAAACCTTATCTACCCAAGACTTAAGGTTCCTTAATCGATTACCATGTTAGATCTAGCTTTTCAATGGCTAGTTTTTGAAGCATAATTGATTAGCCAATCAATTAAGAAGATCTTAATTGATTCAGCACCTTTCTTTTCTTTTCTCAAACACTACCTTAATCGATCACCTAATCGATTAATGCTTCCCTAATCGATCAGTCAATCGACTAAGAAGGCTTCTGTTCTCGCAATACAACTCTCCCAATTTATCACCCAAAAAATTTATATCTTCCTTAATCAATCACCTAATCGATTAAGAAGGCTTTTGTTGTCGCGATTATTGGTGCAATTTGTGCTAACGGTCAAACTCATATTTTAATATATGACAAAAGGTTTAAAGTTGGGTATGTTATTTTCTATCCTTGTTACCGAGTGTGCAAAATTGAAAAGCTTAGGACCTAACACTAGGCCAAAGTCCAAGGTGGTGGAGTCTTGGCAAAAAGTCCAATGTGGTGGAGTCTTGGCAAAAAGTTCAGTTGGGTCCGCAAAGCTGACAACTAGTTGAAGTCTAGGGTGGTGGAGACCTGGCAAAATTCCAAGGTGGTGGAATCTTGGCAAAATGTCTAGTTGGGTCCGCAAAGCTGACAACTGGTTGAAGTCCTTGCTGATAGAGACTTGGATAAAAGTCCTGGCGGGTTTAAGGAGTTAAGTAGATTTTCACAAGGTAAGTGAGGTAAGTCACTAGAGGAGTGAATTCTGGTGAGGACGAGTCTCCGTTGGGATTTTCGGCGCAGTCCAACTTAGAACCATTTCAGATCTCTAAGTTGAGGCCTTTGATTAGATCCTAATCTTGGGAAGACAGGGTCTATTTAATACTCAATTTATTTTGTTAAATATTGAAAGTTTGAGGGCTAAACTACAAAATAGCCTTAAACTTATAATATTTTTCTTTCCCTATTCCTCTTCGCAAACCACACTGTTGCTCCTATTCAGTTTCCTTTCTCCCTATTCAGTTTTCTTTCATTCAGTGCCCAACGTTGTTGCCCAAACCACGCGAGCAGAGTCGTGATCCCACCTTTCCTTTTCAATTCATCATCGAGCCATCCCTCTCCTTCGCACTATCGCTGATCTCCCCAATCGCAGACCCTGTTCAGTCGATGTGTGCCCGACACCACCCCCTTGCAGTGTTGCCGTGTCCATTGCCCTCTTTTCCCTCTGCTCACGTTGGCGTCGAAGGTTCTTTTCTTCTTCTCTGCGCAAGCCTTTTTCTCCACGGTTTAGGGCGGCTTTTAATGTTCCTTCCTCCTCCTTGCGTAGATTTCTGCCCCTGTTGCCGACGATCCCTTCTTCCTGTTGATTCAGGTAAAGTGTGTCTTGATTTAGGGTAAATCGCATGTAATTTTGTTGCTGGATTTAGGTGTTGATGTTAGATCATTTTGTAGGAGTCTTTTGTTTGGAATTTGATTTTGGATTTGTTTTAAGTGTTGCCGTAAGTTGTGCTTGGTTTTGAGTTCTGTAGTTGGATCTTCTTAATTTGGAAACTGCATGTCATGAGTAGTTGGGAATTGGTTGTGCTATGATTTTTGTTTCTATTTGTGCCTAGGAGTATTGCTGTGGGAAAAGGGGTAGAGCTGAGCTATATGGTTTGGTTTTGTCCTGAAGAATTTCCGTAGAGAAAGTGGATGAATTTAATGATAAACTACTATAGATAGTAGAAGATTGATTAAAATGCGATCGATGTGGTTTATTTTTATATTGTGTATTTCTAGTTTAAATTGTTAAAGATTGTAATTTTAGTTGTGTTTTTGGGAATTTCGAGTGGAATTGGATTTGTGTGAAGTGTTGATCTTTGGTGGAGTTGTTTATGATCTTGTGTTAGCTTGGTATGATGAGATTTGTGTATTTGTGGTTGATCTTGGATGATTGTCATGTAGACTTGGGGAACTTTGCCTTGGCATGATTTATGATTGTAATCTTGAAATTCTTGAAGTTAGATGTTAGCTTATGGATTTGGTGTTAGTGATTTATAGTTATGATCTTGTAATCCTTGTAACTTTGCCTTATGGATTTATGGTGTGATTTATGGTTGTGGTTTGTGTTGATCGATTCCCTCTTAATTAGGGTTTGGTCCTAATTATGCTTAGTGTATAGTTTAGCTAATTTATTTACTTATATAAATAGCTAAACTATGTAAATGATATAGGATTTTGATTCAGACTCGTACGGTTGATCGTGAATAGATTCTCTTCGATACATAGATGTCATGTACGAGGCGGGTACTTCTCCTTTTGTATTCTATAGATTGTTTATCTTAAATGCATGACTGTTTATGACTGTGTAGGACTGCTTGACCTTGTCCTTTGTTATTTTTTTAAATATCATTCATTGATACTTTCTTTGCTTGATCTTCAAGCTAATCATATTTTATGTCGGTACAGTCTCATTATTGATTTTCTTTTCTATAAAGTACCGCTTGTACGCGAGTACTTAAAAATGATTATTAAACACAACTAGGGTTAGTTGGTATTAGAGATACCCTACCTAATAGTTTAGTTGCATGTTTGGTGATTTTTAGTACTTATTAGTTGTATGGTTGCATCGTTGTTATTTAGTTGTTTGTGCATTTAGTATCATGCATCATATCTGCACAGTTACATGCTGGCGAGTATTGACTTCCATATGGTTAAGTTGTCGTCAGTCATTGAGTTACTTTGCCACTCAACCACTCATTGTGGTAGTTGCAAGAATGCAAACAACTGTCCTATTATGCCACACTCAACCACTCATAGATAGTGGATGTTGGAGTTGTAAGCAACCAGTTGACACCCTCACAGTTATTTTCGAGGGATACTAGAGTTGTTGGTGACTCCCCCTTTCTCTCGGGTTTTTTGGAGTAGTTGACTCTCTAGCATCCTGTCCACTCAACCACATATACTAGTGGTATTCGTTAAAGTGCATACAATTGTCACAACCCTACCCACTCCGCCACACAGATGTAATGTGATAGCATCTTGACTGACATCAGGGGTGACACATGTCATTGCATCGTATGCATTTATTATATTTTTCACTTTCTTGTGTTTGCTGCATTTATATGAGCTATGATTGTTGCATTTGGTTGACATGTATGTTTGTTTTGATACTCTGTTATCACTCTATTTCATACATGCCTAGTTATTATTCTATTTCCTAGAGATTGTACACTGTTATTTCTTTTGCTTATTATACCTTTTGTTATATCATGTGTTTATCTACACTTATACCCGCAGAGTCCACCCCAGTGTTCGAAAATGCGGGCGCCTAGGCACCGCCTAGCCACTCGATGCCCATCGGCCGCTGCGAACACCATGTCCGCGGCCAGGCTAGGCAAAGGAGCCACCTAGGTGGCCTATGCGGCGCCTAGGCAGCGCGACGGACACAAGTGGTGCGTCGCGTCATTTGTGGGATCGGGATTTCTTTCCTTTTTTTTAAAGCCCTAAAGCCTATGTCGATTCATTTGCCTCCTCCCGACGCCTCCGGAATCGCCCGTTGCTTCCTCTGGAATTGTCGCTGCCTCCTCCGCTATTGCGCGCAGCAGTAGGTATGCGTTTAGTTTTTTTTTTTACTTTTCTAGCGTGCTTTCGGCATTGCGGGACGTTTCTGGTGGCACCGGAAGCGTCGCAGGATTGTTCTGGCAGTGTCGGATGGCTCCGGCGACGCGTCGGACGCCGCTCGAAGCATCCCGCGACGCTTTCGGTTGCGCCGGACTTGTTGTAGGACATTTTCGACGGTGCCAGACTTGTTGACGGAGACATCCAGCACCGCTGGAAGTCTCCGGCGACGCTACCGGCACCATCGGACGCTTCCCGCGACACATTCGGCATCGCCGATAGCGGTCGATCCTATGCCTGCGGGCGCTGTTTTTTTAATTTTATTTTTTATGTTTATTATTTTATTTTGTTTAAAGTTTTAAACATTTTCTCAAATAAATAGAAAATTTGAATTAACTTCTCAAAATCCTAATTAAATTATCTCAAAAAATTATATAAAAATATATTTATAAATAAATTTTTTTATAAGTTTTATTAATTATAAATCTTATTAAATATGTTATATTTAAAATCATATTTATTAATTATAAATCTTATTTTTATTAAAAAATTTTATTTAAATTATAATTATAATTAATTATTTTAAATATAAATTATAATTATATCTTAATTATTTTATATATAATTTTTTTTTGATTTTTTATAATTTATTAATGATTCTAAAGTTCTTAAATTTGTTTTTAAATTATTTTTTAGGTTATTACAGTTACAATGGCAAGCAATCCATCTTCGACAGCATCAGTTTCTCAACCTGAATCCGGGCTTCTTAGAAGAAAGTCAAATGACATTGGATGGGAGTTTGGGATGTTGATTGATCCTAAGTACCTTGACAAAATTAAATACAAGTTGTGTGGAAAAATAATATCGGGAGGAGTATATAGGATTAAGGAGCACATTGGAAATATAACTGGGAATGTATCTGGTTGTCAAAAAGCATCACAAAAAGATAAAAACAAGTGTAAACATGCTATTTTAGAAGGGAGGAACAAAAAGAAGAACAAAATAATGGAAGAACAAACTTGTAGAGCAGAGGTGACTATTTCTCCTGATGAAGAAGAAGGTTCTGAAATTGAAGGGATAGATCAATCTAAAAAACCTCTTCCTCTTGGCCCCATAGATAGATTTGCATCAGCAATTTCTCCAGAAAATGTAAGTTCAAGTTGGGGTAAAGTGCTTCGCAAAAAAAATATAAATGAGACTCTTATCAAGGAGAGAACTCAACAAGTTCAACAATATGTTGGGAGATGGGTTTATGAAAATGGAATCCCATTCAATGCCGTTGATAATGATAGCTTCAAGCAACTAATGGAAGCAGTGGGTCAATTTGGACCAGGATTTAAGCCTCCAACTCAATATCAACTAAGGGAACCACTGTTAAAAGCCGAAGTTGAAAGAACAAAACAAATGTTGAAGAAACTGTGGGATCGTTTAGAATCGATAGAGGGGGTGAATATCGATAAACAATTTTCGGATTAAAAATAGAGCAATTACACAGCGGAAAAATTCAAATTAATGCTAACACGTTTGTTTTTACTTGGTTCGGAGTCTAGATCGGCTCCTACTCCAATGCCCACGATCCTTGACCGTTTACGATGGGCAATTCTATATTGTGCAAAAATATTACAAACTTTAAGTTCGAATACAGAATTTAAATACAGCAATTAAATAAAATTATACTGAGGACCAGAGAAGATTCATAGATTGGAGCCGCAGGTCGTCGTTGGCGCTTGAGACTTGAGCACGGAGCGTTTGGAGCAGAGCGCTTGAAAGAAATCGTTGGAAGCAAGTGTGTTCTGAAGCAAGGGGGTGAACCCCTTTATATAGTAGGTGCTTGGGCGCCTGTGTTGAAGGGGGCGCCTGACACGTGGCCTTCCCTGTGTGAATCCACACGTACAGACTTGGCCAGCTCTTATCCCTTCAACTGGGGCGCCTGAGCTGACTGGGGCTCCTGGATCAACACAGATGCCTCAGTTGCTGACGTGGAGGCTTGCTTCGAGATGACTTGGAATTGGCTCTTCTTGGGCGCCTGTCACCATACAGGCGCCTGTTTAAACAGGCGCCTGACTTCATTCAGGCGCTTAGGAGCAGAAACTTTCAACCCTTCGTTCCTGCAACCAGGGTTAGTTCCAAAGCACAAATAATAAATAAATAATATATGTTAAGCACAATTAACAGCCTGAGCTGTCTTAGTTCTGACTTTGGGCTTTCGAAATGGAACCCTAGGTCGAACCGACGCCTAGTGTTCCCTCCTACGGGGAACGAGTCCTCACCTACTCCTCTCAGGAGAGTTTACCTTTTTGCCAACTGGCTCCTTCGGTTGGACTTTTGCCCAATCCTCCGAATCAGGTCTTCGTGCCCAGTCCGCGACCAGGACTTATTGCCCAACCCTCAGTTAGCTCTTTGGTGCCCAGCCCTCGGTCAGGACTTATTACCCAATTCCTTGAATCAGGACTTCGTGCCCAGTACGCACAGGACTTATTGCCCAATCCTATGTCAGGACTTCGGTGCCCAGCCCACGGCAAGGACTTATTGCCCAATTCCTAGAATCAGGACTTCGATGCCTAGTGTACCTAGGACTTTTCCTGCGCACTTGAATAACATCGTTAGATCACAATGAACTCTTAACTTATGAACCCTTTGCCATTATCAAAACACAAGTTCGATCTTGGTGCTTCCGACACCAACAATCTCCCCCTTTTTGATTTATGGCAACTAGGTTCAAAAAGTTAAGTTTAAAGCATTTAAAGCATATATAACAAGCATGTTTGAAAAATATTTACTAAGCTCCCCCTGAAATAGACATTCTCCCCCTGAAGCTTTCAATGATATGTAATTTTTCAAAAATACTAAGTGTATAAATTTTGACTAAGTGTTTTTCAAAACAAAGCAAAACACTTATAAAGATTTTCCACATAAACCAATTTTTGTACAAAATTTTTACTTAGAATAATTTCCACTTAAAATAATTTTGCACAAAAAGTTTTACTTGGAGAAAATTTCCACTTAAAATAATTTTTCACAAAAAGTTTTACTTGGAGAAATTGGAGAAATTTTTCACTTAAAATAATTTTGCACAAAAAGATTTACTTGGAGAAAATTTTCACTTAAAATAATTTTGCACAAAAAGTTTTACTTGGAGAAAATTTTCACTTAAACCAAACTTTGCACTAAAAAAAGAATTTTTCACACTTCGAAAAATATTTAACTTAAAAAGATTTTGTGCACTTAGAAAAAAATTGTGCATTTCAAAAACATTTTGCTTAGAAAATAATTTATGAAATTTTTGCTTAGAAAAACGCACTTAGAAAAATATTTGCTTTGAAAGATGCACTTAAAAAAATTTTGCTTAGAACAATGTACTTAGAAAATTTTTGTTGTGCACTTGGAAAAGATTTTCACTCAGAAAAAATTTTGTGCACTTGAAAAAATATTTTACATAGAAAAAATTTTGTGCATTTAAAAAAAAATTTACTTAGAAGAATTTTGCATACTTAGAAAATTTTTTTTGTGCATTTAAAACATTTTTGAAAAAATCTGCACTTGAAAATATTATGGCTAAATGCACATGAAAAACTTGAAAATTTAACTTTGCTTTTTGAAAGAAGATGAAAAATTGTTACTCTCTCATTTTCTCTCCCCCTTTTCCATTTATGAAAAAATATTGATTGAAACCAATTTTGAATCAATTTCGAATCAGAGCTAGTTAAAAGAAATTTGAAGTACGTATTGAACCAACTCTAGTGAATTCAAGCAACAAAAAGGACCAATCCAATTAAACTGAACTTGTTCGGGTCCTGTCTAACCCAGTTAGCAATTTACTAACTGTTATATGACAACAACTTTCACTAGGGTTAGTCAAGTTAAGTGATCTGATCAAGTTAGATTTTCTAAGCTTGAACACTTAACTTGATTGTTGTTCAATTGTATTTATCACCCCAACTGCTGTAGATGCACTGACTTAAAGCATCTTGAGTCAAGACATAGACCTAAGCATCTCAACTCAGTCTAGGTTATCAATCAAAGTATCTTAAGGTGCTTGTGAGATGCTGGCTTCTAGATCTATAGGTGCATGCAATTCTAGGGTTAAAGCCTAGGCTAAATCCATTTGCGTAAAAACTCTAGTTTTAAAGCGGGTAATTTTTTGAAAAAAAATATAAATCGGAAGATAATTTCAAATTTCAAGACTTAATAAAAGAAATGATTTTTCAAAAGATATTAAATGCTAATTTTAAAAGAAATATGAAAATATAAAAGATTTTTGAAAAAAACTTAGTACAGTCCTATTCTACTAAGCACAACCCTAACTGCCTTCTTAGTGAGTTAAACTCAGATTCAGGTAAGGGTTTAGTAAAGATGTCAACTAAATTAGATTTTGAGTCCACATACATAAGTACAATTTCGCCCCTAGCTACGTGATCCCTAACAAAATGATGTTTGACTTTAATATGTTTGGTTTGGGAGTGATGAATTGGTTTTTTAGTCAGATTTATTGAACTTATGTTGTCAATAAATGCTTTGGTTTGAGTATAGTTTAGCTGGAAATCCTTAAGAGTGTGCATCATCCATAAAAGTTGTGCAACACACTCTCCTAGGGCAACATATTCTGCTTTAGTTATGGATAAAGCTACGCAGTGTTGTTTTCTACTGCACTAGCTGACTAGACTCTGCCCTAATAATTGGCAGCTTCCACTTGTACTTTTTCTATCTAGTTTGCAACCGGTATAGTCAGAGTCAAAGTATCCTGACAATTAAAAATTGGAAGTCCTAGGATACTAAATACCTACATTTAGGGTACCCTTAATGTACCTTAGGATTCTTTTTAGTGCTGCTAAGTGGGATTCCTCAGCACAGGTTTGGTATCTAGCACACATTCCTACTGCGAACAAAATGTCAGGTCTACTAGCAGTTAAGTACAATAAGCTACTAATCATACTTCTGTATAGCTTTAAGTACAATAAACTACCAATCATACTTCTGTATAGCTTTAGGTCTACTAGCTTAAGTTGTTTCTGTATTTAGATGTAAGTATATTTTTCTTTAAGTATTGAGATGATATGTTAAATTTTGACCCCTATATTATCGTATGGTGCAATTTTCAAGTCTGTCCAGGCCTTGTAAATTTTTTGCCTAATGTTGATGCAGTCTGACCCTGATTATTATTTTGGTGTTGACACCAATTTTAGTTTAGGTTGATGATTATGATTATGATTGGGTTTAAGTCCTGGTCGTTGACTAGGCATACCTAGTGGGACTAGGTTTGATAAAATCCTAGCTTGGAGGGCTAGGTGTGAAAAAGTCCTAACTTGGAAGGTTGGGCGAAAAGTCCTAGCTTGGAGGGCTAGGTGAAAAGTCCTAACTTGGAGGGTTAGGTGAAAAGTCCCAACTTGGAGGGTTAGGTGTGAAAAATCCTAGCTTGAAGGGCTAGGTGTGGAAAAGTCCTAACTTGGAAGGTTGGGTGAAAAGTCCTAGCTTGAAGGGCTAGGTGAAAAGTCCTAACTTGGAGGGTTAGGTGAAAAGTCTCAACTTGGAGGGTTAGGTGAAAAGTCCCAACTTGGAGGGTTAGGTGAAAAGTCCTAGCTTGGAGGGCTAGGCTGGATGAAATCCTGACTTGGAGGGTCAGGTCCTAGCATGGAGGGCTAGGTTGGGTGAAACCCTAGATTGTTGGGCTAGGTTGGAGCCCTTGGATAGGTCTGGTGACCGATCAGGGAAGTTGGCACGATGCTCCTTCGTGGATCGGTCTGGTGACCGATCCAGCGATGACTGATCAGTCTGGTGACTGATCAGGGAGTATGCGTTTCACTCACTGTACGACTCCTGATCAGTCGGGCGACCGATCAGGGAGCTCACAAGTGGGTTGAGTTCCCCTGCTGATCTGCTCCTGATCGGTCCGGTGACCGATCAGGGAGCATCCAGTAGGTCTTTGGCAAACCTACTGATCGGCTCCTGATCGGTCTGGTGACCGATCAAGGAGAAACCGTGACCGATCAGACTGAACGATCAACTGTCGCGAGGTTTCTCAACCTGACCGATCAGGCTGGAGCCTGATTGGTCTGGGATCGGCCTGATCGGTCTGGTGACCGATCAGCTAGTGGATTCCGAGCGGGATTGTGGCAAGATGACTTATGGATCGATTTGGTGACCGATCTGGTGACTGGTCAGGGTGACCAATCATACGAGCTTGCGATCCCGAGTTTCTCACTGGGGACCGATCAGGTTGGAGCCTGATCGGTCTAGGATAGTCTTGATCGGTCCGGTGACCGATCACTTTAATTCAAAATGCACTGTCAGACGCTCTGAACACGTCTGAATATATCTGATTTGCCTGCTCTTAATCTCTGATACATGATTCTCGGTGTGATATGCTATGCTAATGGTCTGATTAAGCTGCAGGTGACAGGGATGGATTCAAACACTCAAGGAGAGTCAATGGAAGCCTTTTCTTGGAGCAGGTTTGTCCATTTGCCATCTCAGGTTGCAACGGCTGGAGCTGCTGACTGGAGCTGCTGAGGGAAGATCAGGGAGTCCAGGGAGAGCTCAGTGGTAGCTGGCGTTGGCAGGTGAGTAGCTGGAGGCTGCAGTGAGGTGGTGACCTGGCGCTAGTGGAGAAGACTTAAGTTGCGTAGCGGAGAAGTGGAGTAGAGACTTCTTGATAGAGCTTACTGCAACTTCTCCTTACTGCATTCTTATGCTTGTGCGATTACTTCCATCATCTCTTGAGCAAGCAACTGCAATCTTTGAAGCAACCATCTATTACTTGAGCATTGGGAAGAAGAGTCAGAAGGCTTGGCGAGTCCATCAGCGAGAAGACACGAAGAAGGGGATTCTTGCGTGAGATCTGCGCTGAGTAGAGCTCGGGAGATGTTTGTCTGAGTTCTTGCTGTCCTAAGTGCTAAGTAAGATTTTTCTTGTGTTTCATTGTTGTTAAAACTTTATCCTTGTTGAAAGGCTGTGGAAAGGTTACTCCACTGAGAAGGAGGTTGCTTACTATCCAGATTTTCCGGGACTTGATCTGCCGATGATCAAGGGATCGCCCACCTTAAGGGCACGCCAAGGAGTAGGGGCAAGTTATCCCTGAACCTTGTAAATCCTCTTGTTAGCGTTCTTGTGCTTGTGTTTAACTTAGGGTTTAGTTTACTGCATACTCTGTTTTATTGCTTCCGCTGTACTATTAAACCTTTGAGTTGCAGAAATTTCAAAAGAGCCAAACTTCAAGTGTCTGGCTACATTCACCCCCCCTCTCTAGCCATCCAAGGTCCAACAAGTGGTATCAGAGCTTGGGGCTTTGTACAAACGGATTAACAACCGAGAGCTATCAAAAATGGCTTTGAGAGAAGGCTTCTCCACCACCCGACCTCCTTTCTTCGATGGAGCAGATTTCCAATATTGGAGATCGAAGATGGAGTACTACCTTAAGATGGATATCAACACTTGGTTCACTGTGAAGGAGGGCTTTTTCCCTCCTAAGGATGATGAAGGCAAAGAACTAGAATCTTGGCGTTGGACGACAGAGCAAACTCGGAAGAGTGAAGCTGACGTGAAGGCGGTGGTGACCCTACAATGTGGCATGAACAAAGACCAACTCATCAAGGTTGGTCCCTTTACAAGTGCAAAAGATTTGTGGAACAAGCTCATAGAACTCCACGAGGGCACCCGAGATTCAAGAATCGCCAAGAGGGATTTGTTCTTCAACCAACTCCAAAACCTCTCCATGAAGGAGAATGAAACCGTAAGTGAGTTACATAGTGGTTCAAGGAAGTCCTCAATGGTCTTCATTCTATTGATGAAAAGGTCGAGAACCGCGACCTTGTGAGGTATGTGTTAAAAGCATTTCCAAGGAATGCTTTGTGGTCATCCATGGTGGATGCCTACAAAGTTTCCAAGGACTTATCAATTGTTAAACTAGATGATCTATTTTGTGAAATGGAATTACATGAAATGGCTAACAAAGGCCCCAAGGAGAAGGGGATTGCCTTAGTTGCAGGGGAACAATCCAACAAGAAGAAGAAGGAGAAGAAGAAGGAGAAGGAAGTCTCTTCATCTTCATCCTCTTCTGAATCCAGTCCGATTCCGAGGAAGATGGCAGCGGGTCTTCTTTCTCCGAGATGACAAATTTTGTTCGAAGGATGATGAGGAAGGGTCGATGCTTCAAGGGTAAAGGTAACCCTAGTGAAGCTAAAGTTGATAAGTCTAATGTTTCTTGTTATGAGTGTGGCAGGAAAGGGCACTTCAAGAGTGAATGCCCGAAGCTAAAGAAGAATGAGGAGAAATTCAAGAAGAAAGAGGAGAAATCAAAGAAAAAGAAGAAGGCCTTGAAGGCCACTTGGGATGAATCCTCCTCAAGTTCATCCGATGAAGAGAAGGAGGAGAAGAGTACACGACATGTGGCACTCATGGCTCTTGAAGGAGAAGAAAGCAGTGATGAATCCTCCAACTCCTCAAACGCGGCTTCATCATCTTCGGATGATGAAGAGGTAACCTCTCCCGAACTTGAAAAATGTTATAGAGCAATTGCATGCTTAACCAATATGCTGAAAAAAAATCAAAAATTAAGGTTAAATCATTGCAATTAGAAATTGAACAATTGAAGTCATCTAGGGATGAGAACATAGACGACTTGCATGTTGAAATGTTAGAGGATGAGATTAAATCCTTGAAAATTAAGGTAGAACAATTGAAGTCCTCTAGGGATGAGGATGTAGATGATTTGCATGTTGAATTGCTAGAGGATGAAAATAAATCATTAAAGAGTTAAGTTGAGAGGCTCAAGAGTATTCTTGAGAAATTCTCAACTATCTCAAAGACCCTAAACATGATCTTGAATGCCCAAAGGGCGGTCTACAATAGGGCCGGTATTGGTTACCGACCCAAAGAACCATGATTCGTGTCTTTGATGCCTAGGACTAATATGAGACAATCTAAGACACCCAAGGTACAAAAGAAAGTTGTCAAGGCATGAGTGCCTAAGTCTTGTTTAGTAGGTGCTTTAGGTCCCAAGGTGTGGGTACCTAAAACTTCTATTTTTCGAATTGTGTAGGTTGTGATTGAGGGGGAGCATCTATCAACTTGGTTCGTTGATAGTGGATGCTCCAAACACATGACCGGGGATAGATCATTATTTACCACACTTCAAAGAAAAAGTAGAGGTAATGTTTCATTTGGTAAAAATGGTAGTCTTAAGGTCATAGGAATAAGAGACATTCAAATATCTGAATGTCTTAGGATTAAGAATGTCCTTCTAGTCAAGGGGATGACATTTAATCTCCTAAGTGTCAGTCAATTGTGTGATGCGGGTTACACAATTAATTTCAAATCAAGTCAATGTCTAGTTAGACAACATGACAATGTTGACACGGTACTGTAGGAACAAGAGTAGATAACATTTATCAAGTTTCATTTAAAAGTACTATTAATGCTTTTGATAAGTGTTTCATGTCAAAAGAAGATGAGCCCACCCTTTGGCACCGGAGACTAGCACATGTGAACAAGAAGAACATCCGGAAGTTGACCAATAAGGGTTTAGTTCGTGGCTTACCAAGCATCAAGTATGAAAAAGCAAACTTTGTGATGCATGTCAAATGGGTAAGCAAACAAAATCTGCACATAAAGGTAAAAGCGTTGTAAGTACATCTACCGCTTTAGATTTACTTCATATGGACTTGTTTGATTGTAGCACTATCATATCATTGAATGGAAGTAGATATTGCTTTGTTATCATTGATGATTTTACTAGATATACATGGACTTATTTTCTTAAATATAAGGATCAAACTTTAGATGTTTTCATTTCTTTTTGTAGAGGAGTTGAAAATGAAAAATCATCAACTATTAAGACAATAAGAAGTGATCATGGAGGTGAATTTCAAAACCAATGATTTTTAGAGTTTTGTCAAGATAGAGGGTATAGACACGAGTTCTCCACCCCTAGAACACCACTACAAAATGGTATTGTAGAGAGGAAAAACCGTGTTCTACAAGAGGCTGCGCGAAGCATGCTTAATGATTACTCACTACCGAGCTACTTGTGGGCCGAAGCTGTAAACACAGCTTGCTATGTGCAAAACCGAGTCCTCATCCATAGATTCTTAGGTAAGACTCCCCATGAACTTTGGTTTGGAAAATCACCTACAGTTAAACATCTTAGGGTGTTTGGTTGTAAGGTATTTATCCTAAACACCAAGGACCACCTTGGAAAGTTCACGGCAAAGGCTGATGAAGGGATACTAGTCGGGTACTCCTTAGTTAGCAAAGCCTACCGAGTCTACAATAAGAAATCTAGATTGGTTGAAGAGTCTTCTAATGTTGTCTTTGAAGAAATTCCAAAAGCCAATAGACAACCGGAAGATGAAGTCCAATTCAAACTTAGGAGACTAAGTTTGAATGAAAGTCCAAATGTTGTTGATGGTGATGAATCCGATGACGGTGAGCCTAGACAACACATGGATTAGCCGGATCCTGAGGTTGAGCTAGTGTCTAGTGAAACCATTCAAGAAACACCACCAACACCTAGGCAAACTAGATTAGCCTCTAGTCATCCCCAAGACCAAATTGTTGGAGATATCCACCATGGGGTTAGAACTAGATCATTCTTCCGGAATCAGGCTAATGAAGTTGCCCTAATTTCTGAAATTGAACCTAGGAAAATTGACGAAGCATTAAATGATCCCGATTGGATCATTGCGATGCAAGATGAACTAGGTCAATTCGAAAGAAGTCAAGTTTGGGACTTAGTCCCTAGACCCAAGAAGACCACCATTATTCGAACCAAATGGGTCTTCAAAAATAAATTGAACCACAAGGGAGAAATCATAAGAAACAAGGCACTCTTAGTGGCCAAGGGCTACAGTCAAGTTGAAGGCCTTGACTATGATGAGACCTATGCTCCCATGGCACGATTAGAGTCCATCCGATTGATGCTTGCATTTGCAGCACATCGGGCTTTCAAGCTATATCAAATGGATGCCAAATCGGCCTTTCTAAATGGTTTACTTAGAGAAGAGGTCTATGTTGAACAACCTCCGGGATTTGAGAGTTCTGAATTTCCAAACCACGTGTTCAAGCTCAAAAAGGCACTTTATAGCCTTAAACAAGCACCCCGAGCTTGGTATGAGCGGTTGTCGACGTTCCTAATTGAAAAAGGCTTTGTAAGAGGCCAAATAGACCCTACTCTATTTCTACGAAGAGATGGTGACAATATATTTGTAGCCCAAGTATATGTCGATGACATATTTGTGGCTCAAACAACAAGGGCTATTTAAATGAGTTCATTAGACACATGGAAAGTAAATTTGAGATGAGTCTAGTGGGAGAGTTGACTTTCTTCCTTGGACTTGAAATCAAACAAACCCGGGATGGGATCCATGTGCACCAATCAAAATATACTCAAGAGATGTTTCGAAAATTCAATATGTGTGATTCAAAAGAGGTAACCACTCCCATGGCTACAAACACAAGATTAGACAATGATGAGAGTGGTAAACCTGTTGATTTGACTCAATACCGAAGCATGATTGGTAGTCTGCTATACCTCACAGCTAGTCGACCTGATATACTCTTTGCTATGGGTATGTGCGCTAGATATCAAGTTTGTGCCAAGGAATCTCACTTAATTGCTGTCAAGAGAATTTTGAGATATCTTAAGGGCATAATTAGTGTTGGTCTATGGTACCTCCGTACCGAATCATTTGACCTAATTGGCTATACCGATTCCGACTACGCTGGATGTAAGTTGGATCGGAAAAGCACTAGTGGGGGTTGCCAATTTTTGGGATCATCTTTAGTTAGTTGGTCAAGTCGGAAGCAACATTATGTTGCTCTCTCCACGACCGAGGCAGAATATATTGCTATGGGAGAGAGCATATCACAATTGTTGTGGATGATACATACTCTAGAGGACTATGGATTAAGCTACAAGGGTGTGCAAGTGTTGTGTGACAACATTAGCATAATTAACCTGACTAAGAATCCAGTCCATCACTCTAGAACCAAATATATTAAAGTGCGTCACCACTTTATTAGAGATCATGTTGCTAGAGGAGATGTTGCACTCTCATATGTAGAGTCCAAATCAAATTTAGCAGATATTTTCACTAAACCACTCCCCGAAAATGAGTTTAGTTTCTTAAGAAGGGAGTTGGAAATGTGTCGTGCTTCATAGACATCAAAATGCATTCAAAACCCTTAATGATCATTTCGAAATTATTGGGAAATAATTGGGTAAATTGGGGGCATCTCACACAAACTATAAGGTTCAACAAAACATTTTTGTGTGCTAGACATGGGGTGAGATGCTAGGATCAACTCAATTTCTCAAAATATCAATGCATCCCTTGAGAAATTCAGTTGATGAGATAAAAATCACTTCGGTGACCAAGTATGGGGAAAACTAATGCATAACATATGTGTACTTGACTCCATGATCATACTTGGACATTCCAATCAAGGAAACTTGATTGGAGACTTGAATTTGATACAAACTTGTTTGAAAATGAGTGAATGTTTGTTGATTGAGTTTGACTCCACTTGAGTGAAGCAAAGTGTTTGTAAACCCATAAGGACCTTTGATCCTGATTTAGGGATCAATTTTAGTCAAGTGATCATTTCCAAGGTCGATAAACTTTATCAGATCTGATTCGAAATCGATTGGGAATCTGAAATTGAAAATTTCAGATCGTATCGGGAACTACCAGGAAGCCTGATCGGTCACCGGACCGATCAGGTGTATGGCTGATTGATCCCCGGACCGATCTGGCACCCTCTGTGGTGATTGGTCCACAGATCGATCAGAGGGGTCACAGAACACATCGCAAAAATTGACCAAACATTCTGTGTTGGTCTGGATCGGTCCCCGGACCGATCTGGCACCCTGTGGTGATCGGTCCATAGACCGATCAGGGGGCTCACGGAAAAACCTCCAAACCCACTGTTCGCTTCCTGATCGATCAGCCGATCGATTAGGAGCCTGCCTGATCGGTCACCCCGACCGATCAGGACCAGGCCAGTCCGATCAGGCCAGAGCCTGATCGGTCTGGGCGCTATCAGATCGAACGGTGATCCGTTCAATCGCATTAAATTGTGGTTGGTGGACCGATCCACCAACCGATTAACTTCGGTGAAACCCTATCTTCCCGTGCCCTAAGCGCCGAAACTCTTCATCGCCAAAACCCCTCAGTGCCGAAAACCCCTCTCCTCCTGTGCGTGAGTTCTTCTTGCGCGTGAGATCTTGTGCGTGTGTGATCCTGAGAAGGTGTCCTGCAAGCTTTTCCTTGTCTTCTGCAAGTTCCTTTCTCGCTCAAGGTTTTGCGCTCCTTTCTTGCGCCGAAAACTTTTTCCTGCGCGAGCGTTTCTCCAGACTTCAAGATCTTCTTCACAAATCATAAATGGCACCTAAGTAAGCATTTTTGGTTAGTTTTTCTTGCAGATCAGTTCATAGACTATGAGTTTGTGCTAATCATGATCTTCATTTTGTGCTGTGGTGTGCCTTGTGCCGTGACCCCATGATTTTGTCATGACCCTTCCTTGCCATGACATTTCAATTTTACTGATTAACCTCATTTGATCAATGTCTTATGGTCACTTGATTATTCTTCCCGTGATCGAATCTTGGTTCTTTGATTAAACCTATGCTCATATGATCAATTCGATCTTGTTCATCTGATTATCAATTTGTGTCATGATCTATTCAATATCATCTTAGGAAAGTCATCTAAGGAAAAGGAAGTCCGCTGAGGGCTTCAAAGGGCAAAGGCCCTTCATTTCCACCCCTCCAAAGCCTCACCATCTTCAAGTTCTAGATTTCCCAATGCATACCTTGAACAAACCTTCCAAACTAGAACCTTTAAACTTCTACCTTGCAGATCGATTGATAGGACTTTCTTATATGAGCAATGCCCCTCGATTAAAGAGGTGGTTGATTCCTATAATCTTGAATTTTTTCCTTTCTCTTGAGCGAACCATAAATGTTGACCTTGTGTCTGAATTCTACAACAACTTGCAACCAGGACCACAAGGGGGTTTTGGGTATACAACTCGGGTAGCCAAAACCAACCTTAACTTCACCCACAAAAACTTTTCAGAATTTCTTGGTTGTCGACGATCGTCTAATTTCTACTCTATCTATCCTGCGATCCCGGGCCCGTTACTATCTCCATTTGTGGGAGTCACCCCTGACTCGATCTACGAGTATTTCTTTCGACATCCTAGGCCAGCTGACCTCAATGAGTTAGGGCCCGACTTCCCGACCTTTGCTGCGCTTCGTCTTTCCCCTGATGATTATATTCTTTTCAAGATAATCACAAATTGTATTCTGCCGATCACTTCCAAACCTCTCAGTGAGATCCGCTCATATCATTGTTTGCTACTTTATGCGATGCATCGCCATCTGGAGTATGACCTCACAGCGTGCCTTATCTTTTCCATCATAGCGTATAGCGAGCCCTGATGGCGCACAGTCTACATGCCATATGGACACATTATCACTGAATGGCTCCATTCAGTTGGTATCGATGTGTCCAAAGGTCGGACGGTGTCGATGGTTCGACAAGACTGCCGACTTGGGAAGCGTGCGTTTGCCAAGTCTGGCATTGTTGTCAGACCTCAGGGTCAGGGTCTTATATGGAAGGATGGGCGGGGTCTAGGGGAGCTACCACGGGCGGCCCACGTACAAGTACCAGCAGCTTCGGCTGTACAACTTGAGGCGCCTGCTGCAGCGGACTATGAGCACGATCCAGATCCCGATCTACGATCGCATATCGTAGAGCTCGAGCAGTCCATGGACCATCGATTACACCTGTTGGAGCTCGGGTAGACGACATTTCAGACGGAGCTCCGATCCGAGATTTCTGGTCTGCGTGCCAGTCAGGAGGCATATCAGTCTGCGATGCTGACCCCAGCATCAGTCCTGGGTCGAGGAGTGGCGTGTGTGGGCGGTTGGTCATCCATACCAGTCTGCCCTTCCTGGAGATGCGCCCTCTGGCAGTGCTGCACTAGGGTCCTATATACATGATGATACGATCGATGATCCGATGCAGGACGATGACCTCCACGCTGAGCATTGATGATGACTTGACTTTGATGTTTATTTGTGTTGTATTTGACTTGACATAGATGTTATGTACTGCATCTTCTATGACTGATTGTTATGGATGTTTTTACTATCTTTTGCTCATTGTTGCCTTATTCGAGTATTCGTGATATTGCTATCGTTATAAATGTCTTATTACGTATGATTATGCTTATGATGCCATGCTCATATGATCATATGATTGTGTTTCCATGCCTTATCTTTATCATATGTTGTCATATGTGTTTCAAAATAAATCATACCTTTGTTGTTTTGGGATACCTCTAGGGTTGAGGGGGAGTATGTTTAGACTTAACAGCCCCTCTAGACCCTTTTCGATGTTCGATAAAAGGGGAGAGTGTGGTTGGTTAAGTTTATGATGATCATGTTGTAGGGGGAGGATCCTGATTCTCCTATGATCCTGAAATTTGAGAAAATTGATTAAGAACCCCTAAACATAAAATCGGGTTGTCAAACAATAAAAAGGGAGAGATTGTTGATGCAGTCTGACCCTGATTGTTATTTTGGTGTTGACACCGATTTTAGTTTAGGTTATTGATTATGATTATGATTAAGTCCTGGTCGTGGACTAGGCATACCTAGTGGGACTAGGTTGTTGAAAAATCCTAGCTTGGAGGGTTAGGTGTTGGAAAATCCTAACCTGGAAGGTTAGGTGTGGAAAAACCCTAGCTTGGAGGCCTAGGTGTGTGGAAAGTCCTAACCTGAAGGGTTAGGTGTGAAAATCCTAACCTGGAGAGTTAGGTGTGAAAAATCCTAGCTTGGAAGACTAGGTGGTGAAAAGTCCTAACTTGGAGGGTTGGGTGAAAAGTCCTAGCTTGGAGGGCTAGGTGAAAAGTCCTAACTTGGAGGGTTAGGTGAAAAATCTCAACTTGGAGGGTTAGGTGAAAAGTCCTAGTCTGGGGGGCTAGGTTGGATGAAATCCCGGTGAGTGAAGCAGGTTCCCGGTGAGTGAAGCCGGGTAACTGAAATCCTGGTGAGTGAAGCCAAGTCCCGGTGACTAAAACCCTGGTGAGTGAAGCCAGGTCATAGCTTGGAGGGCTAGGTTGAAGTCCCAGTGAGTGAAGCTGGGCATGGTACGAGTCAGAGATGGGTCGGAGGCTTATTCTCATGACTTAAAGGAGATTTGACCTTGCCTGGATCGGTCTGGTGACCGATCAGAGAAGTTGGCACGGTGCTCCTTTGTGGATCGGTCTGGTGACCAATCCAATGATGACTGATCGGTCTGGTGACCGATCAGGGAGCACTCAGTGAGCCTGGGAACCTACTGCCCGGCTTCTGATCGGTCCGATGACCGATCAGGGAGCAGGCAGTTTCCTCACTGCTTGGCTCCTGATCGATCTGGTGACCGATCAGGGAGCACATAGTGAGTTGAGTTCCCCCGCTGATCAGCTTCTGAACGGTCTGGTGACCGATCAGTGAGAAACCGTGACCGATCAATCTGAACGATCAACTGTCGCGAGGTTTCTCACCCTGACCGATCAGGTTGGAGACTGATCGGTCTGGGATCAGCCTGATCGGTCAGGTGACCGATCAGCCAGTGTATTTCAGGCGGGATTGTGGCAAGCTGATTTCTGGATCGGTTTGGTGATCGATCTGGTGACCGATCATACGAGCTTGCGATCCTATGTTGGTCACTGGGGACCGATCAGGCTGGAGCCTGAACGGTTTGGGATAGTCCTGATCGGTCCGGTGACCGATCACTTTAATTCAAAATGCATTGATAGACGATCTGAACACGTCTGAACACATCTGATTTCCCTGCTATTAATCTCTGATGCATGATTCTCTGTGTGATATGTTGTGCTAATGGCTTGATTAAGCTGCAGGTGACAGGGATGGATTCAAACACTAAAGGAGAGTCAATGGAGGCCTTTTCTTGTAGCAGGTTTGTCCATTTGCCATCTCAGGTTGCAACGGTTGGAGCTGCTGACTAGAGCTGGTGACTGGAATGCGGCTGAGGGAAGCTCATAGTGTCCAGGGAGAGCTCAGTGGTAGCTGGCGTTGGCAGGTGAGCAGCTGGAGGCTGTATTGAGGTGGTGACCTGGCGCTGGTGGAAGACTTAAGCTGCGTAGCGGAGAAGTGGAGTAGAGACTTCTCGCTAGAGCTTACTGCAACTTCTTCTAATTGCATTCTTGTGCTTGTGCGATTACTTTCATCATCTCTTGAGCAAGCAACTGTGATCTCTGAAGCAACCAACTGTTACTTGAGCATTGGGAAGAAGAGTCAGAAAGCTTGGCGAGTCCTTCAGCGAGAAGACACGAAGAAGGGGATTCTTGTGTGAGATCTGCGCTGAGTGGAGCTCGGGAGAAGTTTGTCTGAGTTCTTGCTGTCCTAAGTGTTTTGTAAGATCATTCTTGTGTTTCATTGTGCTTAAACTCTATCCTTGTTGAAACGTTGTGGAGATGTTACTCCACCGAGAAGGAGGTTGCTTATTATCCGGATTTTCCGGGACTTGATCTGCCGACGATCAAGGGATCGCCCACCTTAAGGGCACACCAAGGAGTAGGGGCAAGTTATCCCCGAACCTTGTAAATCCTCTTGTTAGTGTTTTTGTGTTTGCTCGTAGCTTAGAGTTTTCATTTCTACATATTCTGTTTTCTTTAGCTTCCACTGTGCTACTAACATTTGAGGTGTAGAATTTTAAAAAGCACTAAAGTTTCGTTGTCTGGCTACATTCACCCCCCTCTTTAGCCATCCAAGATCCAACACTTCATTGGTGGCACATTGGGTCCGAGGAATTGAAACATTCATCCCTTCGTCCTACGGTCCGAGGTTATCCTTTTTTGAATTAGTCTTCAAAAAGGCTTCGGTGACTTTCGAGGTACAGCAATGATAGTCGTCCATCGCCTATAAAAGCGCATGGAGTCCTTTAATGGCGACAAAACCCCTTCGCGAATTTACCTTTGCCATGTGACCCTACTTCTCTCCTCGCGATAGCCTGTTGACATGTGCATCTCTGCTGACATGCGTGGCAGGCTCACATCAAATGGCTGCTCAGTGGTGACACCTCGATGTAGCTGTCTTCCGCTGTCCACGTGTCTTGCCCCCATTGTTCACACGCAGGCGGCTTCCTCCCTATACAAAGAGGAGGCGAAGACGTTCGACCACCTTCCTACTTAATCGCTTAGCAGACATCGTCTTCTTCCCTAAGGACTCCTCCTCACGCGTAAGTCTTCTACTTACTTCTCGTCCTCTTCCTTAGGAGCCATGGGTAAGGAGAGCAAGAGAGACCAGGGAAGGAGAGGGGTTCCAGAGGAGGGCTACAATGCGGAGTGGTACGAGTCCGCCTCTTCTAGAGTAAGACCGGAAGCTCTACAAGCGGCCGGTGAGGCTTATGACATTCCGACCGAGATGGCGGTGGTGATCCCTAGGGTAGACTAGACGCCGGTAGAATCTCTTCTAGGTTTCTTTACCTTCTTCCTAGGGCAAGTAAAGTCAGGGGTTCGTTTCCCTATCCCCCTTTCTTCATGAATGTATTCTACTATTTTGATATCCCTCTCCACCATATGACTCCCAACGCCTTTGCTCAAATGGGCAGGGCGTACATCATCTTTAAACTCTTCGACATCCCCTTAACCCCCGCCTTTTTCATTCCTTCTTCGTTCCGATTGGCTCGCGAGGGGTATTTAGCTTTACAGTGCACCCCAGCCATAGGTTCTTAGGGGGTTCCCTTCTTCTCATAAAGGGTGGAAGGAGAAATTTTTCTTCATCCAGCTACCCCACCATCCTTTCAGTTCCTATCGCTGGACGGAGAAACTGCCTGCTCCCCCATTACTGGGGAACTTTCCATAGGATCCCGCCTATCAGCAAGCTAGGAGCATTCTCTCCGGGATGGAGTTCAGCGGCCCAGGCCTGGTACAGAGTAAGGAGTTCATGTACCGAGCGGGCCTTAGCCCTAAAGTGACCCGCATCAGCCCCAGCCTCGGTAAGTTTATCTTGTCCATCAATGTCTGTTAATTCTAACTGATGTTCTGTTGCCTGTCTATTGTAGAGAAAATCATATTCTTGAAGGCGATGAATCGGCTCATCAAGTGGGATGAAGGCAATAAGAGGGTCCTGGATCCTCCCCCAGGTCCTCTCGCTTCACCCTCTACCTCGGCCGAGGCTTCGGAGGAGACTGCCGAATCATCCGATAAGCATGCAGCGCCGGAGCGGACAGAGGCTCCTGTCGTGCCTCGGACACCTACCGACCAACGGACTCTGGGGTTGTCTGTCGACCCGGCAACTTGCGTCCCTTCGGAGAATGATCCTCCTTTTGCTACTGTCCATACGGGGGGAGGCTGTGGAGAGGTCATCGCCTCCCGCCGGCCCACAAATACCCAAATTCTCTGGGTGTTAAAAGAGGAAAATCCTGGAAGGCCTAGCTCCGAGACGGAAGAGGTTGCGTCACACCAACCCCAGCATGCTCCCTTCCATCCCTGAGGAGGGCCTTCCCATCTCTGATGATGAGGATACCGCCCCCCATCTCCGCCTTCCCAGTAGACTGCCCCTACAGATACAGGCGATCAGGCCCCCGACTCCTCCTCGGTCGACTCTTCTAAGGTCGCGAAAGGCAAGCAAGCAATGCCTGCCCAGCCTCGGATGCAGCTCGACCGCCTACACAAAAGGCTTGACACAACCTTGGAGGCTACCACACAATCTTTCCCCTCGATACACTTTAAGGAGGTCCCTACCGAAGGCCTTTCTTCCGAGGGGGCCTCCAGTTCGGAGGACGATGACTCTGGCCCCTCCATAGTGCCACCGGGAGCTCCCCCTGTCCAACCACTCCTCACGCGTAGAGACTCCTTACCCTTCGTGAGCCGAGTTGATACCCCGAGAAGTCAAGGAGTCTTAGGAGGGGAAGCCTTGCGAGTCTCTGCCGAGCCTCTCACTACCCTCCGTGAGTCTCTTTTGAAGGTAAGTGTTACATGTTTCATAGGTTATTTCCCTTTATGTCTTATAACTCCTTTTCACTATAACAAGCGGCTCAAGATTGTCTGACGACCGACCGCCACTTGTACGCCTGGCCAGAGATTGTGGTCTTGACCTGCCGAGCACTGAGAGCAGAGGCTGCAGCTGACCATGAACATAGGGCGGGGCTCATGCAAGCGGGGGTCAGTAGAGCTCTCTGAGTGAAGGTGGAGCATCAATTGGACACCCTGCTGGCAATGGAGTCCTCCCTACATAGTTCCTGTCGATGGGAGCGTTTGATGTCCGAGAGGGCAGTGGCCCTCACAGACGACCTACTCCGGATGACTCAGGAGTGGGACCGGCTCCATGCCAAGGAGAAAAAGCTGTCGGGGGATGTTCAACTCCTGGAGACCTCGTCTGGAAGGTTAAATGAGCGCATCAAAAACCAAGCGCATCGGCTATCCCAGAAGGAATCTGACCTCATGGCGGCGACTGATCGCCTGATTGACCTCGAGGAGGATGCGGCCCAGACACGATCGGAAGCCTTGGCCACCTCAGAAAGACTCAAAGAGGCCCTAGAAGACCAAGACAAAATGTCTTCTGAGGTGGCTCAGCTAAAGATTACCATGGAGGCAATCGAAGTCGAACTGCGCAATCTCCAAGTTGTAGAGGCCTTCAGTCCCAAGGAGGCCAAGGCGGAATTCAAGGCCAGGTTCTTGGAGTCGAACGAGTTCGGCGATATCCTTGCCGACCAGGTAATGAAGCGTTTGAAGCAGGGCTTCCACGGAGCCATCGATCACCTGAGGGAGGCCCAGCTCTTGTCGCCGGACACCGACTTGAGTTTCATGAGCATTGGTTGAGTCTGGGAGGATCTCCCGCCAGAAGACAAGGAGTTGTAGATAATATGGAACTCCTTTCCAACTCATACCTTGCCTTTTTTTCTGTTTGCTCTTAGTATCCTCTTCATCTTCCATGATGTAATCATTTTGATCATAATGAAAACATCTTTTGACTCACTGTCTTGAGTATCGTTTCTATTTTGCTCCTAATGTATCATTTGTCCTTGACGTGAGGAACAAGGAAATTGCAGAGCCAATGCTCTTTCTCGACTCAAGGAGCAACGACGTTGGCGAGCAACAATTCAGCCCAAGGAGCAAGAGACTCCGAGAGAGGCCCCAGGTGATGCCGAGCAGGCCAAGAGGGCCCCGCCGAGACAAGCATCAACCCCGTAGGACGAGTTATAGTAGATGTACCTTCTTGTATTTTGCATTCTTGTACAATCTTTTTTTGTAGTGTGTTGATTAGATTGGTTCATTTTATTTTGACGTACATATTTCTACCACCACTACTAAGCGAACCTTTTGAGCAATGAAGCATGTCAAGAAGACATTTCACAATAAAATAGAAAATGATTTTCTTGAAAGTTGTTTAACACTCTATATTTTCGATTTTCTTGAAAGTTGTTTAACACTCTATATTGAACGAGATTTAGCTAATGATATAGATGTAGATTCTATTATAGATGAATTTTATGTTTTAAAATCTCGTAGGGCACAACTTTGTTTAATAGAAAATTATAATGACTTTTTTGTTATACATATATTTAATCTATTGTATTTTTTTATAATAATATATAATTTATTACATTATGTTCAAGCCCCATCCCCCAACTCGAATTCTTAGATTCATCCCTGTCATCTCCTAACCAATTATGAAATGAGGTTTTAATTAATTTCATTGATGAAAATACTCTCTCTATAGTTGTAATTACTGTTGGGGATCGATGTGTCGACTAGAGGGGTGAATGGCCGATCACCCACTTCAATTGCAGTTCTCTTTCTACATGTTGTTAGTGCGCAAGCGAAATAGCAAATAACTAAAACCAACAACTAGAAGCGACAAACCGATTTACGTGGTTCGGAGATAAAGCTCCTACTCCACGGTAGTTCGTAAGGTGGACAATCTCGATCCGTCGGTGGATGAGTCCCCGGAAGGCCTCCGGCTAGCTTGTGTCACTCCTTGTGGGTGGAGAAACCTCACCACAACCTTGACAACACTCCTGAGCATAAAGACTACTAATTGGCCTTTAACCAAAGCCAATTTCGTCAACCCTAGTTAGCCAAACCGAGCTCCCTTAAATAGAGATCATGGCTGAACTAGCCGTTACCAGTCGACTGGTGCAAACACCAGTTGACCGGTTCCAATCGAATTTGAACGTTATAGCCCAACGTTTGAATTCCAGCCGATACTAGTCGACTGCACAGAAGATCAGTCGACTGATCATTTTGTGCTCTACACCAATCGATTGCTATAAGCCATAGTCGACTGTCTAAACCCTAAACTTAGGGTTTCCCTTCTCGAGTATAATTCGCTTAGCAGTCGGACCCTCATGACTCAGCTGACTCTTCACCTAGCAGCCTCAACCTATTGCCTTCAAGGTTTCTTCGGCTTTGGCTCTCGTCCCTCGGATGCATACGAGCCCGCGGCTCGTCCTCATGTCATTCTTCGCGTATGCCTCTAAGTGTGCTTCCCTCAGCTTATCATTTCTGCTTTGTCCAAGGTCCCTCAGATGCATACAAGCCCACGACTTGTCTCCTCATGCCATCCTTCACTGGACCCGAAGCCGTCCAGCTAAGTCTGTGTGTATCCTGCAAACCAGCACACATACACATATCAAAACAAGGGTGAACCTAACTTAAATACTTTGCCCAAACATCAAAACACATGGTCACTCTGGACCATAGATTGCTCCAACATCTCTCCCTTTTTGATGTTTGGCAATCCGTTTAACTTAGGAAAAATAAATAGCAAATACAATGCTAAATAAATATTTGGACTTATGTTGTCAAGGCCACACCTTGGACTTATACCGCTAATGCACATATTAATGCAATGTAAACATGCATGGATCTTATCACCTAAACTCTCCAAGAGTTAGGATTTTCATCAACAAGGGTTTTTAAAGAACCTCTTCAAGGGACCTAATTGGATTTACAATGGCTTTTTAAGAACCTCTCCAAGGTCCCCCCTTTGCCAACAAATGAGCAACAATGCTCTCCCTTTACCTAAGCTCTCCCTTGACCTAGGATTTCTTGCAAAGGCATGTTTGATTTCCCACTTAAACTTAACACTTATCCCCCTTTGCCACACATCAAAAGGGCTCCAACAATATCCCAATTATTGGATCCTTTAACCTCTAATGAGTATAAATGTTGTGTATTAACCCCCATAAGATTATACACAAGTTTAATATCATTAGGACACATTTTGACCTAGCTGAAAATAGTTTCAGCCTGTATCAGTCGACTAAGACAGTTACCAGTCGACTGACCTAGTCGAAAAACCATACAGTAGCTAGTCTCTCTCTAGATAGCACTGTTACCAGTCGACTACCCCCTGAGCTAGTCGACTGATACCCTGATTTCAGCCTTTTCAGCATTCTGAGCCCAATTTCAAAAATGCATAACTAATTCCACGGATCTCAAAAAATTCTCAAATTTTGTGGAGAAATTTATGGTACCCGTGTCTACATGGGAAAAATACATTCAAAAATGTATCTATCACCAATATTAAGATTGACACAAACCCAAAACTATCTAAATGGTTCAATATAACTTTGGCCTAAAGTCCTAGTTTTGGCTTCCTCTTGATGTATCTGCTCATACCAAACCATAATGCATCCCATGCATTAGTTTATATGACATCTATACATCAAACATGAATTTTCATGCAATATGACCCCAATGTCATATTTTCATGCATGAAACTCACTTTCAATGTGCCAAATTCCTATGATTGAGACTCAAATCCGTCTCCAAATCCTTTGACACACTCCATGATTCATCTAGACTTTCGAGAGAAATCCTCCCGAGATCCATTGACCATGGGTCCCAACTTGGCTCCTAGAGCTCTCCCTTGTGCTCTTAGTCTTATGCACCTCCCTAGATGACTCATCTATAATCACAAGGTCACACCGGTGTATTTCTGGTGACTTTTGGCCTACAGACCTAACCTTTTTATCCTTGGACACCTTGTCCTTGGTTAAATTCTTCTTTTTCCCTTTAAATGTCTTTCCTTTGCCATTCTTAGGTTTCTCCTTGCTATAGTCATATGACACCCTTGCATATGGCTTCTCCATAGCATTAGAGAATTTAGATCGGTATCCTAGACCCGATCTATCATTGTTGGGTTTTTGACCACCCAACATCATACCTAAACCCTTAGATCCAATAGTGAATCTATCTAAGGTTTTCTCTAATTTATCAAGCTTTGCCCTCAAAGCTTGATTTTTTTCTTTCTAGGTTCTTAAACCTAGAATCGACATGTCCACCTTGGACATTCCTAGACTTACCCATTCTAAGCATATGCCTCCCCTTCTTGGGATTAATGCCTTAGTTCTTAGGTCTAATGGTTTTGGATTTATCATGATGCATGATTTTCTTAGGGTTTTGATATGCAACATTAACTCTATTTTTATCATGATATCTAAAACCAAAATTATGAATGGGTAAATAATTTATATTATTTCTAGCATGCATGGAGGAATTTGAATTCGAATTAAATTTAAGGTTAGGGTTTACCTCCCTTGCCCTTGAAACCCCCTCTTAATGTGAGCTCCTCCATTTTCTCCCACATCCTCAAGTGCGCCAATTTCTTGAGTTCTCCACTCCTTGGGCATTGTGTGATAGTGTCCTTGCTCACCACACGTGAAGCATCGAATGTGTTTTTTCTCCTTCTTTTCCCTACAACCCACGTTAGAATTTAAAGGAATTGACTTGAGTTTAGAGTTTACCTCCTTTTTCTTACCCAATGGACACTTGTCTTTATAGTGTCCCTTTTCATTGCACACAAAGCAAATAATGTGGTCCTTTAACTTTGTTTTGGTGGAGGTAGAAGCTAGGCTGACTTCTTCTTGCTCCGACATTGAAGATGGTCTCTCATCTTCTTGTGCTTCTTCACTTGAGGAGGTGAGTTGTTCTTCATCTTCTTTCTTCTCCTCCTCGGATGTTGAGCTCCTCTCCTCATCCGATTTCTCCTTTTCTTTCTCTTGGACCATTAAGCCCATCTCCTTAGGCTCTTCTTCTTCTTCTACTCGTGTAAGGTTTTATGAAGTGCTAACATCTTGCTCTATAATGCATGTGCATTTTTATATTCACCTACACGGCTAATCACATCGTTAGGTAAAATATTAAGTAAAATTGAAATTACCTTATCATTTGCCTTCGATTGTGTTTGTTGCTCCTCATTCCAATATTGTGGTCGGAGCTTTTTCCCGAGTTTATCTTTCGGGGCTTAAAATGGTTCTTCGAGTGCGATCATCAGATCCCAAACCATGTCGAACCAAGTTTTCACCCGCAATCTCCAATAGTTGAAGCTATCGCGATCATATGGAGGTGGGATGTTAATGTCATCCCCCAATCTCTCTTTAAGCGTCATTTCCTCTAGCTCTTTGCTCTCCTGGCAGTTAGTCCGTAAACGAGTGACCCCGGCTCTAATACCACTTGTTAGGGATCGATGTGCCGACTAGAGGGGGTGAATAGCCGATCACCCACTTCAATCACGGTTCTCTTCCTACACGTTGTTAGTGCGCAAGCGGAATAACAAATTACTAAAACTAACAACTAGAAGAGACAAATTGATTTATGTGGTTCGGAGATAAAGCTCCTACTCCATGATAGTCCGTAAGGTGGACAATCCCGATCCGTCGATGGATGAGTCCCCGGAAGACCTTCGGCTAGCTCGTGTCACTCCTTGTGGGTGGAGAAACCTCACCACAACCTTGACAACACTCCTGATCACAAAGACAACTAATTGTCCTTTAATCAAAGCCAATTTCGTCAACCCTAGCCAGTCAAACCGAGCTCCCTTAAATAGAACTCGTGGCTGAACTAGCTGTTACTAGTCGACTGGTGCCAACACCAATCGACTGGTTCAAATCGAATCCGAATGTTACAACCCAACGTTCAAATTCCAGCCGACACCAATCGACTGCATAGAAGATCAGTCGACTGATCTTTCTGTGCCCTACACCAGTCAACTGCTACAAGCCGCAGTCGACTACCCAAACCCTAAACCTAGGGTTTCCCTTCCCGAGTACAATTCGCTCAACACTCGTATCCTCACGACTCAGCTGACTCTTCACCTAGCAGTCATGACCTGTTGCCTTCAAGCCTTCTTCGACTTTGGCTGTCGTCCCTCGGATGCATACGAGCCCGCAGCTCATCCTCATACCTTCTTTTGTGTATGCCTCGTAGTGTGCTCCCCTCAGCTCATCACTCCTGGTTTGTCCACGGTCCCTCGGACGCATACAAGCTCATGGCTTGTCTCCTCATGTTATCCTTCACCGGACCCGATGTTAAAATACGAAAACTTTGAGGGACCAGAATGCAAAATTCCTAAATTTAAGGGCCTACATCGAATAGTCCAAAAACTAGAGGGGCAAATTGCAAAAAGACCAACCATTAATAACCTTCCTTCTCTTCTATTCACTCTCCGCAGCTTTCCCTTCCGAGACCTAGCGGCGACACCCTCTCCTTCTCCGCGAGCCCTAGCGCCGGATCTCCTTCTTCCCTTTCTTCTTATTTTCTGATCTCGCCACATCCACCTCTATTGTTGCTCGGGGCCCTACCGGTCGTGTGCTTCTTCTTCTCGTTGGGGAGAGATGCGGATGGGGGAAGTGTCGACCTAACCACCGTCGACTCTTTATCTTCCGACGAGTGAAGGTGAGTGAATGTTTTGATCGGGTTTTCTTCCATGATTTGATGTGAAGGCCGACAATTTTGGATACGGAATTCCTTTTTCTAACCGTCGGCTAATCTTGAGGTTGATTTGCCATTTTAGGGTTGTTACGATTGATCCTTCTTCTCTACCTGTTCTTGGCTTGTTGGAGTGGATCGGCGTAGGGGATGATCCACGCATGTGAGCATTAGGAGGTGAGATCTTGAAGCTTTGGTTATGGATCTTGGGTTCTCTGTTCTTTTGTACTCTGTGATCGGTGGATGTCGATTTGAGTTGAGGCTGTGAAACTATGTTTTGTTT
>JAGFNQ010005124.1:309105-434703 GCA_024364735.1 Boesenbergia rotunda
TAGTTAGGGTTAGATCCTAATATTGTTTAGTATTAGTTTAACTATCATTACTATTGTAAATAGTTAAGTTCTGTTCATGATACAGGGCATTGACTTGGTGAGTGGTTACAGATTTTTGGACGGGGATTCTCTTCGTTTACGTGTTACTTCACCGGAGGCAGGTATCTCTAACTTTTCTTTTAGATTTGTCACACACACACACACACACACACACACACACACACACACATATATATATATATACACTTGATATGCTTGTTTAGCAATAGAGTAATAGATTGTGGCAAGACCCTTATATTTGTTTCGCTGATATTATTTGTGTCACAACTGGCATGTGATACCTATACCTTTAGGACTTAGGTTATGGTGCATTACTTACGATCCTTGCATATCATGTTGATATATGTGGATTAGATAGTGGATGCTGTTTTGACCAGTGTTATGCATCATCGTGCACTGTGCATCACTGTCGATCAGGGGCCCCTTTTGGGTGAGCTAGGTCGACAGTCATACTGACCTACCCATACGACCACTCATGGGTTAGTGGTTGACGGAGTATTGGGTAGTGTGCTCTGTGCTGTTCCGCTCATGCACTCATGGGTTAGTGAATCAGAGCGTGGTAGCAGGCAGATGTCCCTCCTTGAGTTGTCCAGATACCAGGAGATGAGAGGCAGAGGTCTCTCCCCCATTTATATACATGGGGTAGGGGTAACACTCAGACAGAGATGTCCTCCAGAGATGGCCTGAGGCTGATAGAGATATCGCTAGGATAGGCCATGGAGTAGGGGTGTTACACAGGCAGCATTCCGTCTACTCAATCGCTCAGGAGTAGTGATGGCAGAGTATGGACGGCAGTCACAACCCTATGTCGGAGGGTGGCCTCCGCTCAGCTTCCTCCCGTACATAGGTGACGATGTCTGACCGACGGCAGGGGTGACCATGTCATTGCACCTTATGTATTCGTTTATTTTGCCCTTACTTGTGCTTGTTTTTACTTGATGCTGCATTATGATTGACATGCACTTACAGGACACCCTTATGTCTAGTCTTGGTGACTCTGCTACTTTGGTATGGTAGTTCTTATTTTGCTCTTACAGTTGTTCGTATTCCTGCCTATGCACGTGTTATTTCGGTAGCCTATTACCCTGTTGCTATCTTAGAATATCTTGTATATATATATATGATGAGATATTCGCTGAGTTCTATGACTCATACCGTTAGCTCCTTATTTTTATTTTAGGCTAATTGACTGGAGCGTGCCTGACAGCCTGTCCCAGTTCACGTACTCGTCGAGATATTTGCGAGTTTTTCTTCTATTTTGTTGGTAGTACATATTGGTATCATTTGCTATATTTGATACACTTAACATTTCCGCTGTCGCTTTTTGTGTTGGGTTTCGTCATACTATACGGCGGTATAGTTGTATTTTTGTGAGCCATGGTGGCCTTTACGCATTATGTTTTGTCGTAAGTCGGACCGGTCCGCAGTCAGGTATGGTTTATCTGGTTTTATTTATGTTCTATCTTGTTTTGAGGCCTGAGGCCCATTTAAACTGCGTGGCTGTGAGTTATCTGATGTGTGTATGTGCAAATTTGTCCGCCGGACAGGGGAGGTGCTGTCCAATTTTCTATTGGACCAGGGGCTCCTGGGGTCTCGGGGCGTGACAATTTATTTGGTATCAGAGCCAAGTTCTCGAGATACCTTGTGGTGCCAAGTTCTCGAGATACCTTGTGGTCTTGTGGGTGTTTTCGGATTTTATGTCAGAGTCATTTTCTCGATAGACGCGATTGGGGTATGGCGGCGACGGGACTCCTTCAGGCGACACGAGGTATATGACATGCCTCATTTACCTCTTTTGTATCTACTCTCTAGTGTAGGGTTAGACATTTCATTATTTTGATGAGATTGTATATCGACTTATATACTTGGCTGGTAAGTACTCGTGGATATAGTTGAGCTAGTTGACATGTTGTCAATCCGCTTTAGTTACGACTATAGTGTGATTAATCTTTGACCCGTACGTATCATGTTGATGATTGTATCCTAGACGACATGTCTGGAGGACATGATCTGTTGTGATACAGCAGAGATGATATTGGTGGTTCATCATCTCAGTTGATAGAGGATAGAGATATCCTATTTCCGTGGGACTTTTGATTCCAAATTTATTACGCTTGGTTAGATAATTAAAAAGTACAGGCAGATGTGACTTGTACCGATTTGAATGTGGAGCTAGTTGCTTGCCACTAACGGGTTACCGTTTGGTACCTAAGTACTTATGATTTGCGCTGAGGCGAATCACTTACGAAGTTAGACCACCTTTGGGTGGAAGATGTTGAGGAAACTATCAGGGAATCAAGAATCACTTTGTGATTATGTTGAGATACTCTTGAGATATAGCGTGTCTCTATGTTATGGAGTTGGAACTCGAAGGTTTCTGAACCTTGAGTGGAGAACCGGAGAAATTTTGATTTCGAGTAGATGGTTGTCGACTCGTCTTATGCTATTATAGCCTATGAGGTTTCATGACTCATAGACAGGTTGTACGTGTTAGATATTCTCAATAGCACATTGAGAAGCAGGATCCACTGGGATGCGGTGGAATGGGTGTTAGCAGCATGACACCGGTGAAATTTGACTGTAACTGGTGTATGTTATAGAGGATGGTCTCCGAGGGGTAGGTCGTTGGTTGTCAAGTGAGAGTGGTTATGAGTTGACCTCCAAACTAGTCCATGTGGTGGTTCATTGGCATCGGAGACGATGAGGTTGCAATTATCTCCTCGTCTCAGGGCTAGAGGTTCAAGCACGTGGACGTTAGGGTTTCTATTGTCACTGGGCTATGCTAATGACATTGGTAGCCTTAGCTCTCGGACATTTCCGTAGTTCGAGAATCTTCGGACGCATGCCCGAAGGAGTGTTTTAGCGTTTTCTATAGTTTGAAAATTTTCTGACCTATTTACGGAGGAGCTTCCTTGATTGTCTCACTTAGGAGACAAGTGAGGCTCACCGTTCTTGGTTTGTGTGTTTTGCAGGTAATACTGAAGATACAGAGACTTGAGGCATTTCCGTTGGTGGACCGATATGGGGAAGGATATCGCGAATGTTGTGGTTAGATGTTTGGTAGGTTAGTAGATGAAGGTTGAACCTTAGGGATCCACTGGGTTATATTAGACGTTTCCAATTTATGATTGGAAATGGGAATAGGTATTAAGGACCTTGTCGGGGATTTACTTAGGACTCAGGGAGGGTTTGAAGTGAATTGGGTGATCGTTCCAATTTGCACAGTTCCCTGGGTTTGGTTGGCTATGCCCGATGCTTGGTTGAGACTTCTTCAACATTTCATCATCTCTTACACGCCTGACCAGGAAAGGCGTGAAGGTTGTATGGACTGAAGCCTGCGAGACCAGCTTTCAGGAGCTGAAGCGGCAGCTTGTATCTGCGCCAGTTCTAGTATGGCATTCTGGTGAGGATGGTTTCACTCTGTATACTGATGCATGCCTCCTGGGGCTGGGCGCGGTACTCATGTAGCTTGAACGGGTGGTTGTTTATGCTTCTCGACAGCTGAAGGAGTATGAGAGGAACTACCCCGTTCACGACTTAGAGTTAGCCGCTATCATTTACACGCTGAAGATCTGGAGGTATCATCTGTATGGGGTCACCTTCGAGATCTTCACAGACCACAGGAGCCTTTAGTATCTATTCACTCAGCGGAAGTTGAATCTCCGACAGAGGAGGTGGATGGAATCTCTAAAGGATTACGACTGCACCATTAGCTACCATCGTGGGAAAGCTAATGTAGTCGTCGACGCCCTCAGCCGGAAGTCCAGAGTTGTTTTGGCATGCCACAGAGTGATGGCCACGGATTTGATTCAGAGTGATGGAAACTTTGAGGGACCAGAATGCAAAATTCCTAAATTTAAGGGCCTATGTTGAATATTCCAAAAACCAAAGGGGCAAATTGCAAAAAGACCAACCATTAATAACCTTCCTTCTCTTCTATTCACTCTTCGCAGCTTTCCCTTCCGAGACCTAGCGGCGACACCCTCTCCTTCTCCGCGAGCCCTAGCACCGGATCTCCTTCTTCCCTTTCTTCTTATTTTCTGATCTCACCACAGCCACCTCTATTGTTGCTCGGGGCCCTACCGGTCGCGTGCTTCTTCTTCTCATTGGGGAGAGATGCGGATGGGGGAAGTGTCGACCTAACCACCGCCGACTCTTTATCTTCCGATGAGTGAAGGTGAGTGAATGTTTTGATCGGGTTTTCTTCCACGATTTGATGCGAAGGCCGACAGTTTTGGATTCGGAATTCCTTTTTCTAACCGTCGGCTAATCTTGAGGTTGATCTGCCATTTTAGGGTTGTTACGATTGATCCTTCTTTTCTACCTGTTCTCGGCTTGTTGGAGTGGATCGGCGTAGGGGATGATCCACGCATGTGAGCATTAGGAGGTGAGATCTTAAAGCTTTGGTTATGGGTCTTGGGTTCTCTGTTCTTTTGTACTCTGTGATCGGTGGATGTCAATTTGAGTTGAGGCTGTGAAACTATGTTTTGTTTCTGCTTCTAAGTTGATCAGATCTTGGATAGTTTATTGGAGTGATGTGATCGTGGGTTTGCTAAGTATGTAATTGGTAGTTTTTGAGGTTTCTGTGGTTGTTGGAGTGAGATTGCCGTGAGCTGTGAATAGGTTAGGGTTTTGCTTGGTTGATAATCTAATTGTTGGAAAACAGGATGGCTAGAGAGGGGGGGAGGGGGGGGGGGGGGTGAATCTAGTCGGACACAAAACTTGGTCTTTGAAATCTTTCTCTGCACTTAAGTTAGCAGTAGCGGAAACAAAGCATATGCAGAGAAACAATCTTAACAGAAATGCAACCAAGGATCGCTAACAAGGATCGTTTACAAGGTTCGGGGATAACTTGCCTCTATTCCTTGGCGTGCCCGTAAGGTGGGCGATCCCTTGATCGTCGGCAGATCAAGCCCCGGTGAACTCCGGATAGTAGTAGCCTCCTTCTCGATGGAGAAACCTCTCCACAAGTGATCTCAAGAAGATACAAGTTAAGCACAGAGACACTCGAGAAGACAAGCTCACAAAGCTCTCACAGGAATGCAACAAGATCGCTCAAGAACAAAGCAACAGAGAGCACGAACACAGCCCAGCAACAACTTCCCAAGTTTTCTGTCTGTCTCGCCACATCTCCTCTGCATCCATCTTTGTCTCTTAAGCTCCAGCTCAACGTCGCCAACTCCATCAGCACCACTGACTCACACCCTGACCCACTGACCTCTCTGAGCACTCAGCCCACTGGACACTCCTCCAGCTGAGCCTCCGCCAGTTGCCAGCCGCGCCTTCGTCAGTTGCGAGTTGCGCCAGACGTTGAGACCTGAAAACATAATAGATCCAAACCTGCTCTAAGGAAAGTCTCCCATTGACCCTCCTTGAGTGTTTGAATCACCTGTTATCACCTGCACACTCCATCAGAGGCTTAGTAATGCATATCAAAAAGAAATTAGCAAGTAGCAGAGAATCAGCAGTGAAAACAGACTTCTGACAGCGTATTTGAATTAAAGTGATTGGTCACCTGACCGATCAGAGAGCCTCCTGATCGGTCACCAGACCGATCAGGCTCCGTCCTGATCGATCCCCAACGCTCAATCAGAAATCGCGACTTCTTTGGGAATCTCCTGGATCGATCACCAGACCGATCCCAGGTTGTGGATCGATCACCGGAACGATCCACCCCATTATAGGGTGATTTCTGAACTTCACAGTCCAAACCTCCTGATCGGTCACCTGACCGATCAGGAGGCTTCCTGATCGGTCACCCGACCGATCAGATCATGCCCAGACCGATCAGGCTCCGTCCTGATCGATCTTAGTGAGGAACTCGCTAAGCTGGATCGTTCTCCAGAACGATCTGCACAGTGATCCTGATCGGTCACCAGACTGATCAGGAGTATATCAGCAAGGGAACTCAACCCACTGTTTTGCTCCCTGATCGATCACCAGACCGATCAGGAGCAAAGCAATGGGTGAAATGCATACTCCCTGATTGGTCACCAGACCGATCATTCATCGCTGGATCGGTCACCAGGCCGATCCATGAAGGAGCACCGTGCCAACTTCCCTGATCGGTCACCAGACCGATCCAAGCAAGCCCAAATGCACTCTAAGTCACGAGAACAAGCCTCCAACCCTTCTCTGACTTGTGTCATGCCCAGCTTCACTCACTGGGACTTCAACCTAGCCCTCCAAGCTAGGACCTGGCTTCACTCACCAGGATTTCAGTCACCCGGCTTCACTCACCGGGACCCGGCTTCACTCACCGGGATTTCAACCTAGCTTCACTCACTAGGATTTCAGTCATCCGGCTTCACTCACCGGGACCCGGCTTCACTCACCGAGATTTCAACCTAGCTTCACTCACTAGGATTTCAATCACCTGGCTTCACTCACCAGGACCCGGCTTCACTCACCGGGATTTCTATCACCTGGCTTCACTCACCTGGACCCGGCTTCACTCACTGGGATTTCCACCGCCTGGCTTCACTCACCAGGACCCGGCTTCACTCACCGGGATTTCCACCACCTGGACTTAACCCGAATTTCATTCAACCAAACTTAAATCATTGTCAAACACCAAAACAACAACCGGGCCAGACTGCATCAACAATCTCCCCCTTTTTGTTGTTTGACAACCCGATTTAAGTTTAGGTATCAATCAATTGAAATCAGTTCAATTCTCATAAGGGAATCATGATCCTCCCCCTATAATAACCATAAACTTAATCAGCCATTTTCTCCCCCTTTGTCAAACATCGAAAAAGGTATGGTTATTAAGTTTAAACATTAAACTCCCCCTCAACCAAGGGTCTCTCCCCAAATCCAAAATAATCAAAGGTAAATTTCGAATTACATATGAGAGACATATACCAAAAATGTATCATGGCAACAATGTATATGCATCATACGTCAATAAGTGGGAATTGCACATGAAACCATATACAGAAATATATCATGGTCAAACATGTATATGTTTCATATGACAAGTAAGTCAAAGGATGATTTTGAAATTGCATATGAGAGGCATATACCATAAATGTATCATGGCAACAATGTATATGCATCATATGGCAATAATTATCGCAGTTCCATCAGACTGATAATCGATACAGAAAAATTTCTGATTTATCTATGAATGATCAATTTTCAGAAAAACTTCTGTAATTCTGATTCGTTCAAGATTGGACTGCATTAACACTTGGACTTCCATGTGAAGACATATACAGAAGTATATTATGGTCAAATACGTATATGCTTCATATGACAAGTAAGTCAAAGGATGATTTTGAAATTGCATATGAGAGGCATATACCATAAATGTATCATGGCAACAATGTATATGCATCATATGGCAATAATTATCGCAGTTCCATCAGACTGATGATCGATACAGAAAAATTTCTGATTTATCTATGAACGATCAATTTTCAGAAAAATTTCTGTAATTTTGATTCGTTCAAGATTGGACTGCATTAACACTTGGACTTCCATGTGAAGACATATACAGAAGTATATCATGGTCAAATACGTATATGCTTCATAGGACAAGGAATGCATCTGTATCTGAGACATAGTCCTGATTGATCTTCGTGACCGATCAGGTCCGTTGATCACGTGATACAGAAACGTATCTGATTAGTCTGGGGAGCGATCAGATTTTAGAAAAATTTCTGAAACTCTGATACGTTCCTAATCAGACTGCATTAACAATTTGCATTCCAGACCAGGGGTGTAGACTCTATTGAAATTCGTCATTTCAGAAAAATATCCAAAACACGACATTAAGAACAAGAGTCATGACTCAACAAACCCTTTCTTATGAATTTGAATATTCCAATATAGGTTTGTATCAAATCATAATTTAGTACAAATTTGTAGCACTTGAACAAATTTGTGCTCCCTTAGTACCAGGTTTGTACCAATGGATAATCAAATATGTTTCAATTGTAATCGGTTTGTATCAGATTTGTGTGTTGTATGATCATTAAACTGATACAATTCGACAAGAAGATATTGGTTTGAGGAGGTTTTGAATCAATTTGGAACGATCTGGGAGTTTCTTGATCAGAGTTGGTCTGATCGATCACCAGACCGATCAGAAGCACCCCTGATCGGTCGGTGGACCGATCAGGGATGATCAGAATGGTTTCTGAAACTGATCAGTTTCAGAAACAAGTTCGTTTCAATTCTTAATCACTCTAATCCCTAATACAATCAGATTTATGTTGGATCGAGAGACCCGATAGAGGGGGGGTGAATATCGGAAAAATTTCGGATTTAAACTTAAGAGAAATTGCACAGCGGAAATTAAAACACAACACACGCAAACACAATTATTTTTACTTGGTTCGGAGCCTAGGTCGACTCCTACTCCAAGGCCCACGGTCGTTGACCGTTTACTTTGGGCAATTGTATATGAGGCGCAAAACAGTTTACACAAATGGATTACAATAGTAGTGTAATAAGCACAGAATTAAAGTATCGCTCTTTTTTTACCGACGTCCGAGGTAGATCGACTTTTCGGAGCGGAGGGACGTCATAGGCTCGAGTTGGGAAGTTTCTGGAGCAGAGTGTGGGAGCAGAAGAGCGTCGAAGCGTTGAATGAGTTGTTGCCTTGAAGCCTTGGTTCGAGGGTTCTTTTATAGGGCTTGGGGGCGCCCGGGATGTCGGGGGCGCCCCCCCCCCCCCCCACGTGTCATCCGATCCACCTCGGTCTCGGTCAGCGTCTAATCCCTTTACCTTCGGGATCAGCTTTGACCGGGGCGCCCGGAGCGCTCAGGGCGCCCGTATTGACCGGGTCAAACTTCCATCCGTTGGCTTCGAGGGGAGCTGCTTCGGTACTTGGCGCTGGGGGCGCCCGGGACGCTGGGGGCGCCCGGAGCGCTGGGGGCGCCCGGGAGCAGCGGGGGCGCCCGGGAGCACGGGGGCGCCCGGGAGTTGAGCTGTCGAAGCCTGCTCTTGTTTTATGTGTTTTGTGTTCACCTTGGGGGCGCCCGGGACACTCCGGGCGCCCTGGTCAGCTGTTACCTCACTCCTTTGAGGCTCTCTGAGCTGCAGACACTCATTCCTTCGGTCCTGCATCCAGGGTTAGTCCAAAACACCATAAAACAATAAAATATTAGATTATACAGCCTTAGCTATCTTGGTTCTGACTTTGGGCTTCCAAAATGGAACCCTAGGTCGAACCGACGCCTACTGTTCCCTCGACGGGGAGCGCGTCCTCACCTACTCCTCTCGGGAGAATTTACCTGATGCCAACCGTTCCTCTGGTTGGACTTTTGCCTGGCGGTCCTTTGCCAGGTCTTGGATGTCGAGCTGTCCTTCGCCCGGTGCCTAGCATTCCTTCGATAGGGCTTCAGTCCCAGGCTGTCCTTCGCCTGGCGCCTAGCAGTCCTTCGCTAGGGCTTCTTACCCTGGCATTCCTTCGCCAGTGCCTAGCAGTCCTTCGCTAGGGCTTTTTATTCTGGCATTCCTTCGCCAGTGCCTAGCAGTCCTTCGCTAGGGCTTTTTATCCTGCACACTAGAGTAACATATTAAATAACAAGTAAGACTTAACTTTTGAACCCTGTTGCCATTATCAAAACACAGGTTTGACTTGGGTGCCTTCTGCACCAACAATCTCCCCCTTTTTTATTTATGGCAACCCTAGTTCAAAAAGTTAAGTTTAATCAAAGCATGTAAAAACATTTTGTTCCCTCCCCCTGGAAGGACTCTCCCCCTAGATTTTTCAAAAAATCGTGGGGTTCTAAGTTTAAGAAAGAAAAAAAATTTTACTTAGAATTTTTCAATAGAAGGCTTTTGTATTTTCAAAAATGATTTTTGCACTTTTGAAAACTTAAGTATAGGTACTTGGAAATCTTTCAATTTTTAAAAGTACATAGAAGATTTTTGGAAGCATGAGTTTAGAGTACTTAGAAAAATTTTAAAGCCTTAAGTTTTAAAGTACTCAAAAGTTTTTGAAAGCTTTAACTTAAGTACTTAGTAAGATTAAAAACTTAAGTACTTAGTAAGATTTGAAAAAGACTTTAGTAAATTTTTGAGAAGCTTAAGTACTTAGAAAGTTTTGAAAGGCTCAAGTACTTAGAAAATTAAAAGCTTAAGTACTTATAGAATTTTGAAAAGCTTAAGTATTTGAAAAGCTTAGTTAAGTACTTTTTGAATAAAGAATAGATTTTGAAATTTTGAGAGAAAAAAATTTAAGACAAAAAAAATTTTAAATAGAAAATTTTAAATTCTCTCTTTTTTTTATCTCTCCCCCTTTGCCATATATCAAAAACAGATAAAAATAGCAGGAATTAAAATTGCATAAAGGGAATAATTTTCATGATTTTGTTGTACTGAACCAATTTATGATAAGACTTAGACCAAATCAGTTGATTTTCTCTTGTAGGGACCTGTCTAACCCAATTAGCTACTTACTAACTGTTATAAGCAGTAGTTTTCGCTAGGGTTAGTCAAGTTAAGTGTTTTTGTTCAAGTTAGATTTTCTAAACTTGACACTTAACTTGATTGCTGTGTAAGTTGTATTTAGTGCCCCAATTACTGCAGATGTACTGACTTAAAGCATCTTGAATTAAGGCAAAGACATAAGCATCTCTACCCTTTCTAGATTATCAATCAAAAGTACCCTAAAGTGCTTGTGAGATGCTGGCTTCTAAATCTATAGGTGCATGCAGTTCTAGGGTTAGGGCCTAGGCTAAGTCCATTTGCGAAAAAGCCCTAGTTTTGAAAGGGAGAAGTTTTGAAATAAAACTAAGTAAAAAAATAAAAAAAACTGATTTTGAAATTAAGTAAAACAGTTTTTCAAATTCTTTTAGAAATTGATTTTTAAATCAAATAAAGCAGAAAAAAATCAAAAGTAGAGTTAATCTATTCTACAGAGCACAATCCTAACTGCCTTCTTAGTGTACTGAACTCAGACTCAGGTAGAGGTTTGGTGAATATGTCAGCTAAGTTAAATTTAGAATCTACATGTTTAAGGACTATCTCACCCCTGGCTACATGGTCTCTTACAAAGTGATGTTTAACTTCTATGTGTTTAGTTCTGGAATGTTGAATAGGATTTTTAGTTAGATTAATTGAGCTTATATTGTCAATGAAAACCTGAGTTTGGGTGTAGTTGAGCTGGAAGTCCTTAAGAGTGTGCATCATCCATAAAAGTTGTGTTATACACTCTCCTAAAGCTACATACTCAGCTTCAGTTGTGGATAGAGCTACACAGTATTGTTTTCTGCTGCACCAACTTACTAGACTATTTCCTAATAGTTGGCAGCTTCCACTTGTGCTCTTTCTATCTAATTTACAACCAACATAGTCAGAATCCGAGTATCCTGACAAATTGAAGGTTGAGGTTCTAGGATACCAAATCCCTACATTTAGGGTGCCCTTTACATATCTTAGTATTCTTTTTAGGGCTGCTAAGTGCGTTTCCTTAGCACAGGTTTGGTATCTAGCACACATCCCTACAGCAAAAAGAATGTCAGGTCTGCTGGCTGTAAGGTACAATAGACTACCTATCATACTTCTATAGAGTTTAAGGTCTACTGGTTTACCATCAGGGTCACTATCTATTTTTACATTAGTCGCCATGAGGGTACTTATGCTTTTAGAGTTATCCATTTTAAATTTCCTTATTAACTCTTTAGCATATTTGGATTGATGGACATAGTTTCCATCCCTAGTTTGTTTAATTTGTAGGTTTAGGAAAAAGTTAAGTTCACAAACTAAGCTCATTTCAAATTCATTTTCCATTATCTTGACAAACTCTTTTAGGAAGTTTGTGTTGGTGGATCCAAAGATTATGTCGTCTACGTAAATTTGGCCAATAAATATGTCTTTTCCTAGGGTTTTAATAAATAAGGTTGAGTCAATTTGTCCTTGTTTAAATTCTTTAGAAGTTAAGTAAGTTGATAAACGTTCATACTAAGCCCTAGGTGCTTGTTTTAGTCCATATAGTGCTTTAGTTAGTTTGTAAACGTGGTCAGGTTTGTCTAAGTCCTCAAACCCAGGGGGTTGTCCTACATAAACTTCTTCTTTAATAAATCCATTTAGGAAAGCTGACTTTACATCCATTTGATATAGCTTAAATCCTTTATGGGATGCAAAGGCTAACAACATTCTAATGGACTCAAGTCTAGCTACTGGGACATATGTGTCATCGTAATCTAATCACTCTACTTGGCTGAATCCTTTCGCTACTAAGCGGGCTTTATTTCTAACTATTTCTCCTTGATCATTTAGCTTATTCTTAAAAACCCACTTAGTGTCAATGACGGATTTGCCCTCAGGTTTAGGTACTAATTCCCAGACTTGGTTTCTCTCAAATTGGGCTAATTCTTCTTGCATAGCTATGATCCAATTAGGGTCAGGTAGGGCTTCATCTATAGTTTTGGGTTCTATTTTTGATATCATAGCTATTTGACTAAGGTTTCTATAGGAGGATCTAGTCCTGACTCCTAAAGTTGGATCACCCACAATTTGATCGGTTGGGTGACTGAGTCTGGGTTTCTTGGTTCTTCTAGAACTTGGTTCAGCCTCAGGTCCGGCTGGTCGGTTTGGTTGACTATTTGATTCGACTCTTTGGGCTGGTTCATTTGTTGGTTCGATAATTGGTTCAGTTGACTCATTAATTGGTTCAATAGTTAGTTTATTTAAGGGTTCAGTTAAAGATTCACTAGTTTGTTCATTATTTTCTTGATCAGAATTTGATGAAGTTAGGCCTGGATTTTCAGATGTTGAGTTGATTTCTTCATCAAATATTAAGTTTGTTGTTTCTTCAATTTTCTTAGTTTGTTTGTTGTGAACTCTATAGGCTCTACTTGTGGTTGAGTATCCTAGGAAGATACCTAGGGTTGACTTAGACTGAAATTTTCCTAAATAGTCTTTGGTGTTTAGGATATGGACTTTGCATCCAAAGACCCTTAGGTAGTGTATATTTGGGAGTCTATGGTAGTACAGTTCATAGGGTGTTTTGTTGTGTCACTTGTTAATTAGAATCCTATTCTGGATGTAACACGCCGTATTAATCGCTTCTGCCCAATATTGGTTTGCTAAGCTAAATTCGTTGAGCATAGCCCTAGCGGCTTCCTGTAAGGTTCTATTTCTTCTTTCGACTATCCCATTTTGTTGGGGGATTCTAGGACATGAAAATTCATGTAAATACCCATTTACCTTACAGAATTCCTCGAACCGTTGATTTTCAAATTCTCCCCCATGGTCACTCCTAAGTTTTTTAATTTTAGTATCGTTTTGATTTTCAATTAATTTACAGAATTCATTAAATAGATTTAGGGTTTCATCTTTGGTTTTTAGAAATCTAACCCAGGTGAATCTAGAATAATCATCAACTATTACTAAGCAGTATCGATTTTCGTTTAGTGACTTGGCTCCATGTGAATCAAATAGGTCAAGGTGCAGGAGCTCAAGTGTGGATTGAGTTAGGTCAGATTGGATTAGTTTGTGATTAGATTTGGTTTGTTTACCATGATTGCATGATTCACATATTAGGTTTTCATGATTTTTAATTTTAGGTATACCTTTAATTAGTCCAAGTTGGGTGATTTTTGAAATAGTTCTTAAGTTAGTATGACCTAGTCTCCTATGCCAGAGGTTTGATTGTTCTAACTGAGTTAACATACCTTTGGGTACTAGGGGAAGGTTTATAGTATATACATTATTTTTTCTAGTACCCTTAAGCATGATTTCGGAGTCTTGTTCATTTCTAATCAGGCAGTTAGAATTGTTGAAGGTGACTATATAACCAGAATCACATAACTGACTTATGCTAAGCAAGTTAAAATTGAAGTTTTCAACCAAAAGAACTTTCATAATAACAAAGTCAGATTTAAGTTCAATATTACCTGACCCAATTACCTTTAGGGTAGCATTGTTGCCAAATGCCACTGAGCCTAGGTTCTTGAACTTGAGTTTGGTGAATTTCAATTTATCTCCAGTCATGTGTCTGGAGCAACCGCTATCCAACATCCATTGGTCCAAATCTTTATGTTCCTACACATAAGGAGTTTTGTTGATTTGGATCCAATTAGAGTCAGGAATAGCTTAAATTGATTTTCACTGCCTAGTTTGTCTCACCCAAATCTAGGGTTTTCAATCACGTTAACCTTATAGGTTTTGTGAGACAAGTTTTGATAAAAGAATTTTTGAAAAACATGATTTATTTTGAAAATCTTTAATTAATTTTGAAAACCATTGAATTAATTTTGAAAAATATTTAAGTCTACAAGTAACCAAAAATTTGTGTTAGATTTGAATTTTACAAAGACTAGTCTGAATTTGAATTTCAAAGATTGGCTTCTAGGTCTTGGCGAGGCACTAGGCCTTCTTTGGCCGTAGCCTTATTGGATCATCAACCCTTTCCTTGACAAAGCCTTTCAATGAAATTTCATTTTCAAATTTAATCTTTGAAAAGTTCTGGTCTAACTAGTTTGGATTTTGGATCGGTAGCTTCGGCTAGTTTCACTAGTCTAAAGAGACCAAGTAGACTTGACCTTATTAGAATTGGTTTCCCTAACGTACTATCATCTCACCTCCACCCAATACTATGTTTTCAAATTTCAGTTAAGTTTGTTCAATCCTTATACTAACCTAGGTCTAAGCAAAGTAAATTGCAGAAATTTAAATAAACAATCAATCAGGCAAATTGTAAGAATTAAATTCTATTTAACAATAAATATTGTTTTCAATTTGGCTCCCCCTGGACTATAGCCACGATAATGATTAGGCAAGATGTGAATCGTGTCCTTGGGGATCCAATACTGATTTGATCCAGTTTGTTGGTTCAGGCATAGTTTTGGTACCCATGCCTGAATTTTACTTCTAGACTGGTTCAGTACAGCTAAGTAAGATCTTTGTCGGGATTTGGTTCTATAGCCAAGTCCGGATCGATTTAGAACGGACTTCTATTTTCCAAGAATCATGTCGAGACCCTTGGAACCAGAAGTGAATCGTTCTAAAGCTGATCTAAGATCCTTAACCTGAGTTTTCAGGGAGGAGTTCTCTTTCTCAAGTTTTTCAACTTGAGTAGGAGTTCCTTCTTGAACCTTCTCGGTTAAGGGTTTAGAATCAGCTCCCTCTTTCAAGAGTTTTACTTCCTGTCGGAGGGATTTGATTCGGAGTTTGGCTTTCGCCAAGTCTCGAGAAAGATAAGAAATAAGATCATTTAATTGACTTCTATTGAAACCACTTACCTTGATTTCGCCGTCTTCTGAAAAGGTTAGTCTGTCGTCGTCCTGTTCAGATTCTGACTCGGTCTCAACTTCTTCTGAGGCGGTCAGGGCTAGTAGGTTTGACTGGGGTGCTTCTTCTTCTTCTTCTGAGGAAGATTCGTCCCAGGTTGCTTGGAGTGCTTTCTTTCTTCTTGACTTTTTGGTCTCCTTTAGGTTTGGACACTCCGTCTTGTAGTGGCCCTTCTTCTTGCACTCGTAGCAAGTCACGTTGGGCTTGTTTTTGTCATTTGTGGGTTCAGCTGGTTCGTCCTTTCTTCGGCTTGTCCTCCGTTTGTTGGCTTGGTTCTTCAATTTTTTATAGTAGCTTTGGGCCAGTCGGACCAGCTCAGATTGATCTCCTTCTTCGTCTTCTGCGTCTGAGTCTGAGTTAGATTCGGGTTCACGTTGAGGTTTCTTTTTTGTTGACCTTCCAGTTTTTCCTGCAACAAAGGCAATACCTTTCTCGGCCATATTGTAGTTAGTCTGTTCATGAAGTTCTAATTCAGAAAATAATTCATCTAGTTTAATTTTTGAGAGATCCCATAAAACCTTGTATGCATCTACCATAGATGCCCACAAGGTGTTTCTAGGGAAAGCATTTAAAGCATACCTTATTAGGTCACGGTTTTCGACCTTGTGACCTATAGTGTGAAGACCGTTCATCAATTATTGGATTCGTGCGTGAAGCTGGGCTGATGTTTCGTTGTCGGGCATCTTGATGGTATACAATTTGTTTAGGAGCAGATCCCTCTTACTGATCCGAGTGTCTGATGTTCCTTCGAGCAGCTCGATCAATTTTGCCCACAGCTCCTTAGCACTGTTGAAGGGACCCACCCGGTTCAGCTCCTCTTTTGTTAAGCCACACTGAAGGGTCTAAGTCGCCTTTGCATCTGCTTCGATTCTTCGTTTCAGAGCGGTGTCCCACTCTGTGTAGCTTTGAGAAACTCCTTCAGCATTTGTGGGAATTGTTGGATCGATAGAGTCGATAGAGGGGGGGTGAATATCGACAAAAACTTTTCGGATCAAATATAAGAGAATAGGCAGCGGAAATTAAAAACACAAAGTCAATGCGAACACAGGGATTTTTTACTTGGTTCGGAGCCTAGGTCGACTCCTACTCCAAGGCCCACGATCGTTGATCGTTTACTTTGGGCAATTCTATATGAGCACAAATTCAGTTTACAGAAGAATATATTTATAAGTACAGCACTATAAACTTTTAATAAAATCACTTCTTTTACCGACGTCCGGTTGTAAGTTGACTTTCCGGAGCAGCAGGACGTCGTCACTCGAGTTGGGCAGTTTCCGGGACAAGGCGTGAGCACAGAAGAGCGTAGAAGCTTTGGAGCAAAGTTGTTTTGAAGCTTGGGGTCGAGGGGTGCTATTTATAGCACCTAGGGCGCCCTGGACGTCGGGGGCGCCCTGCCACGTGTCACCCGATCCGCGCTTCGCTCGGTCAAGCGTTATCCCACCGGAATAGGGATGAGGTTTGACCTCTGGGGCGCCTTGGTCACAGAGGGCGCCTTGGCTGACTTCTTCCGCGCAGGAATCTCGGCTGTGGATAAAGCTGAGGCTTCGCAGAGATGAGCTGGAGGCGCCTTGGCTGCTGAAGGCGCCTTCGCTGACGAGGGCGCCTTCACTGCTGAAGGCGCCTTGTCCATTAAGTAGCCTAAGCTGTCTTTTGCTTCGCTTGGTTTTGGATCACCTTGAGGGCGCCCTGGACACTCAGGGCGCCTTACTCAGCTGTTGCCTCACTCCTTTGAGGCTCTCTGAGTTGCAGACACACGTTCCTTCGGTCCTGCATCAAGGGTTAGTCCAAAACACAATAAAATAATTAATTATTATTTTATACAGCCTTAGCTGTCTTGGTTCTGACTTTGGTCTCCAAAATGGAGCCCTAGGTCGAACCGACGCCTACTGTTCCCTCGACGGGGAACGCGTCCTCACCTACTCCACTCGGGAGAGTTTACCTGATGCCAACCGCTCCTTTGGTTGGACTTTTGTCTGACGGTCCTTTGTCAGGTTTTGTGAACTGGCAGTCCTTTGCCAGTTGCCTAGCAGTCCTTCGCTAGGGCTTTTTCTACACACTCAGTGAACAACGTTAGATCACAAACAAACTTAACTTTGAAGCCTTTGCCAATATCAAAACAAGGTTCGATATGGTGCTTCCTGCACCAACAATCTCCCCCTTTTTGATTATGGCAACACAATTCAAAGTTAAATAAAAAACTTTATAATAGTTGAGAACATAATGTAAAAATGAAGTATAGCAATTTTACACAATTCAATGTTAAGTAAAAACTTTATAACATTTAATAACACAAGGTAAGATTTGAAAAGAAAAAAATCCTTTATTTCTCATACTCCCCCTAAAACCCTGAGTATTTGTGTTATAAAATACTTAACTTTGACCTTTCCTCCCCCTTTGACATATATCAAAAATAAACATGGGTGAACAAGGTAAAGTTAAAAAAAAAATTTTTGCAAACTTAAATTTTGTTACAACAGTTTTACTTAGCTTTGCAAACAGAATTTTAATTAGGCAAGATTTTGAAACCAAATTTCCCTAACAAATGGATCAACTTTGAGAACTGGGAGAAAACCTTGCTTGGAAATACTTTTTGTATTTTGAAAAACAAAATTTTAAAAAAAATTCTAGACAAGTTTTTTCACTAAGACAAACATTTGCCAAAATTTTCAAAAAGTCTTTGCTTAGGAAAATTTTGTTTACTAAGTAAAAATCTACTTAGAACTATTTGTTTGGAAACACTTTGTGCATTTTGGAAAACAAGGTCTTTAAGTATAAGTTTTAAACCATTTCTAAGATAAAAAAAATAATTTATGTATCAGAGCCTATGAGTTTTGAAAACATAAAAATACTTAGCATAATTCTTGAAAGTATAGCAAAAAAAACTTTAAGCTGCACCAACAAAACTCCACTTAAAAAATATTTTATTTTTGTAGGCAAATCTTTTAGAAACTTCATGCACTTAGAACACTATTGCCTTTACAAGTATTAGTACTTTTCAAAACATTATACTTTGAAAAATAGAAGTACTTTTGAAGATTATGCAACAAAAATTAATTTTATTTTGAATACTTGACTTGATTTCTTTTCCAGTCTGACACAATCCTAGGAAACCTTGTTAACTACAAGGACATTTTCCTAAGTGTCCTGGAAATTTTTCAACCCAAGTAAAATAATATTCCTAAGTATTTCAAAAATAATTTTATAAGCCACAAAAATTTCGAAAAATAAAATAATAGTATTTTTAAAAAAATTATTTAAGTTTTCAAACAGATTTTAAACTTGCAGTCCATGAAAACATATAGTTTTGAAAATGTTCAATAATTCTTTTAATTTGATCTCCCCCTAAACTTGACGCAGTCCTTGAAAGCTTGTTAACTACAAGTATTCTTCCTCTGAGTTCTTAGGGTTCAGTTCAGATTAAAGGAATTTATCTAACAATTTCAAAACAAATAATTACCAAAAAATATTCCAGAAATTCTTCTTTTAACTCAAACTCCCCCTAAATTTGACACATCCTAGGAGTCCTTGTTGATCATGAAGTGGACCTTCCTCTGTGTCTTTAGGGTTCATTAAAATCAAAAGAATAATTTTGAATGAAAGTATAGTAGTTTTCAAGAAGAAAATTCAATTTGCAATGAAGAGAATTTTTAAAGAATAAGCCCCGAAAACAAAAAAATAATGGTATTTTGAAATATAGTATTTTTGAGCTTCTTCTAATTTGATCTCCCCCTAGATCTGACACAGTCTGGCTTTTATCTAAGTTCCTTAAGGGGTTTCAGTGTTGAGCAAGTTTGACTATGTTGACCTTTTTGACCAAGTTTGACTAAGTTGACTATGTTTGACCAATCAATAACTAAATCAAACAAGCCCTAGATTATATTTAAACCGAGTCTATTGAGATATTGAAATTTCATAAAAAATGTTAGAATTGAAAGAGTATGGTACCGTAAACCGGGAAAAAAAATTTTGAATAACTTTTGAAAACATTTTTATTTGAAAAGATAGTGAATTATGCTTTTAGGTATTAGATGTCTCACCCAGTTCTATGTGGTCAAACATGTTAACCTTATGGGTTTTTTGTGAGACAGGTTTTAGTAGAAGATTTATTTTGAAAAGACCATGAATAATTTTAAAAAGTTAAATTAATTTTTTTTTAAACACAATTTAAATTTATTTTGAAAAGAGATATTTGAATCTAAAATTAACTGAAAATTTATGTTAGATTCGAATTTAACAAAAAATAATTTGAATTTGAATTTCAAAAATTGGCTTCCAGGTCTTGGCGAGGCACTAGGCCTTCTTTGGTCGTAGCCTTATGGGATCATCCACCCTTTCCTAGACAAAGCCTTTTAGTGAAATTTCATCTTCAAAATTACTTTTTGATAAATTCTGGTCTAACTAGTTTGGGTCTTGGATCGGTAGCTTCGGCTAGTTTCACCAGTCTAAAGAGACCAAGTAAACTTGATCTTATTAGAATTGGCTTCCCTAACGTACTATCATCTCACCGCCACCCAATATTATGTTGTTCAAATTTCAGTTAAGTTTGTTTAATCCTTAAACTAACCAGTCCTTAAACTAATTAAAAAAAATCTAAGCATAAAATAAAATAAAAAGAAACACATAATTAAAGCAAACAAAAACTGATCTAAGTTACATCATAATCGAAATAAAACTTTGGTTTTTTAAAATTAGCATGGTTATGAATTAAGTTTTCTAATGTACTAACCTTAACTAATTTATACAAACTAATCATGTTATTTGAGATAGATATTGAATTTTCAAATATTGAAAACTTACCTTCCCCGATCGTTTTTCCAGTGCTCTTGTAATGGTCACGAGCTAATTGGACCGGTTTGGGTCGGTCTTCTTCTTTGTCGTCAACTTCTGAGTCTGAGTTTGACTCGGGTACAGGTTGAATCTTCTTCTCTGGTGGTTCTCTTGGAGCTTTCCCTGCACTAGAGATTATACCTTTCTCGACCATTATAGTATCTGTTGGATTATCTAATCGTGATTCAAAAAAGGATTCGAAATTGGTTACCATTTTTGTCTCAGTCAATTCGTTTTCTGACTCTGGCTCGATCTCGCAGTCATGTGCTAACTCAATTTCGGAGCTCTCTTTGTGTAGATTGGTTAGTTTCTCCTAAATTTCTCTGGCACATCTGAATGGTCCTACTAGTTCAAGTTGCTCCTTGGTTAGGCCACATTATAGGATCGAAGTTGCCCTTGCATCGGTCTCGATTTGGTTGAGGGTTTGTTCATCCAGTTTGTCCCATTCGATGGATAACTCATCTTCTACGGGAAGAGAGAATCCTGTTTGGATGATCCGCCATAAGTCCATGTGGGCCTTCAGAAGGGACTCTATTTGTCTTCTCCAAAAGCTGAAGTTTTCGCCAGAGAAGAGCGGTGGACGAATGCTATTCCATTCTTGATTGGCCATTTAGTTTAAATCTCGCACACAAAAAAAATAGAAATGTCCCAAGACTTGGTCTTGGATTAGTAGTGCGGGAGAAGGGAAAAAAATTAGTTCAAAAAGGAGTTTACACGAATTTCGAGATGAAATAATAATAAAATAATAAAAATAATTTAAGATAAATTTTTGAAAATGTTGATTTTGTTAATTCTGATTAATAATAATAAAGTAAGAATTTAATGTTAAAAAATACTCGAATTAAAGTAGCACGAATTTTGAGAAAAATTAATATTAAAATAATAATAGAAAGTTAATGACAAATTTTCAAAAATTGATTATTTTAACAATTCTAGCTTAAGGTAAAAAAATGAGAATTCAAAATTGAAAAAGGCGTAAGGATTTTTTAAATCCACCTACAGATATTTTTTATATTAAAATAAAAGGCGAAAAAAAATCGAATGTGTTGATTAACTAGAAAGAAAAGAAATAAGGAAAAAAAAATTTTGTAAATCCGAAAAACTTTCAAACTGGTGGTTGCACCAAGTTTGAACTACCCCGCTCTGATACCACTTGTTGAATCGATAGAGTCGATAGAGGGGGGGGTGAATATCGACAAAAACTTTTCGGATAAAATATAAGAGAATAGGCAGCGGAAATTAAAAACACAAAGTCAATGCGAACACAGGGATTTTTTACTTGGTTCGGAGCCTAGGTCGACTCCTACTCCAAGGCCCACGATCGTTGATCGTTTACTTTGGGCAATTCTATATGAGCGCAAATTCAGTTTACAGAAGAATAGATTTATAAGTACAGCACTATAAACTTTTAATAAAATCACTTCTTTTACCGACGTCCGGTTGTATGTGTTGGTGCAGGAAGCACCATATCGAACCTGGTTTTGATATTGGCAAAGGATTCAAAGTTAAGTTTATTTGTGATCTAACGTTGTTCACTGAGTGTGCAGAAAAAGCCCTAGCGAAGGACTGCTAGGCACTGGTAAAGGAATGCCAGGAAAGAAAGCCCTAGCGAAGGAATGCTAGGCACTGGCGAAGGACTGCCAGACAGGAAAAGCCCTAGCGAAGGAATACTAGGCACTGGCGAAGGACTGCCAGAATGGAAAAGCCCTAGCGAAGGAATGCTAGGCACTGGCGAAGGACTGCCAGAAGAAAAGACCTAGCAAAGGGCTGCTAGGCACCAAGCGAAGGGCAGCTTGGTAACTCAAGACCTGGCGAAGGACTGCTGGGCAAAAGTCCAACTGGAGGATCCGGTTGGCACCAGGTAAAACTCTCCCGAGAGGAGTAGGTGAGGACGCGTTCCCCTCGAGGGAACATTAGGCGTCGGTTCGACCTAGGGCTCCATTTTGGAGATCCAAAGTCAGAACCAAGACAGCTAAGGCTGTTTTAACTAACTTATTATTTGCTGTTTTGGACTAACCCTGGATGCAGGACCGAAGGACTGTGTTTCTGCAGCTCAGAGAGCCTCAAAGGAGTGAGGCCGTAGCTGAGTAGGGCGCCCCGGATGTGTCGGGCGCCCCAGAGTCAACCCAAAGTCAGCAGAGAAGTAAACGCCCCGACAGCAGCTATATTCGGGGCGCCCCGCGCAAATCGGGCGCCCCGCATGTCGGGCGCCCCGTGTGTCTCGGGCGCCCACTGTGCCACGCTACTGAAGGCGGCTGCAGCTCACCATCGAGAAGCCTCGGTGATAAAACTTGACCGGTCAATCGGGAGCCCCGTGCGCATCGGGCGCCCCAGTCAGCCATTATCCCGAAGTCGAAGCGATCAGCCACGACCGAGAGCTCACCGGATCGGAAGCCACGTGGGGGGCGCCCCGCGCAAATCGGGCGCCCCCTGCCCTATATAAAGAGGGCCTCGACCCTCTTCAAAGATCATCAATTCCTACGAAGCTTCCACGCTCTTCTGCTTCCACGACACGCTCCCGACTCTTCCAACTCGAGCTGACGACGTCCTGCTGCTCCAACACTTCGATCTACAACGGACGTCGGTAACAAAGAGCCTAATTAAGTTTACTATTCTGATTCTGTAATATTTATTGTAAACTTTCTCGCACGTATAGAATTGCCCGCAGAAAACGGTCAACGACCGTGGGCCTTGGAGTAGGAGTCGACACAGGCTCCGAACCAAGTAAAAACGAAATTGTTAGCATTGTTTTTCCGCTGCGCACTTACTCTTTTTAATCTTCCGAAAAACGAACTGCGACATTCACCCCCCCTCTCTCGCAATTCTCGATCCAACAAGTGGTATCAGAGCGGGGAAGCTCAAATTTGGTGCAACCACCAATTTGGGAGTTTTTCGGATTTACAAACGTTTTTATTTTATTTCTTTTCTCTTTTAATTAACACCACTCAATCTTTTCCGCCCTTTTATTTTAATATAAATAATATCTGTAGGTGTATTTAAAATATCCTTACGCCTTTTTCAATTTTGAATTTTCATATTTTCACCATAAGTCTGATTTAATAAAACAAACAATTTTTGAAAATTTGTCATAATTTTTTTTATTATTATTTTAATATTTTTCTCGAAACTCGTGCTACTTTAATTCGAGCAAATTTTTTTTCCTAAACATTAAATTCCTACTTTTTCAAATATCAGAATTTACAAAATCAACATTTTCAAAAATTTATCATAAATTGTTTTTATTATTTTAATATTATTTTGCCTCGAAAATCGTGCAATATTTATTTTGGATTATTTTTCTCTTGCTCCCGCACTACTAATCCAAGACCAAGTCTTGGTACATTTCTATTTTTCTGTTTGTCTGCAAGATTTGTTCTTAATGGCCAATCAAGAATGGAACAGTACCCGTCCACCACTCTTCTCCGGCAAGAACTTCAACTCTTGGAGAAGTCAAATGGAGTCGCTTCTAAAAGCCCACATGGACCTATGGCTAATCATCCAAACGGGATTTTCTTTTCCCGTAGAAGATGGAATGTCGATCGCTTGGGAGAAATTGGACGAACCAACCTTGAGGAAGATCGAGGCAGATGCAAAGGCGACTGCAATCATACAATGTGGTCTAACCAACGAGCAACTCAAGCTAGTTGGATCCTTCAACTGTGCTAAAGAAATGTGGGAGAAACTAATCAACCTACACGAAGAGAGCTCCGACATTGAGGTACTTGATGTCCAAGCACAAATAGCCGAATCAGAATCTGAACTCGAATCCAGAATCGAAATCGAACCAGTAGAATCAGACGACGAACTGACTAAGATGGTAACTAATTTTGAATCTTTTTCTAAATTAGAATTGAATAATCAAATAGATACTATAATGGTCGAGAAAGGTATAAGTTTTATTGCAGGGAAAACTCCAAGAGAACTGCAAAAGAGGCCTCAACTAGAACCTGAGTCCAACTCAGACTCAGAATCTGACGACAAAGAAAGGTATCCTCGGAAACTTGTCCGGTTAGCTCGCGACCACTACAAATACTGAGGAAACAATCAAGCAAAGGGAAGACGGCAAGTATCAAGGGGAGATTCCCAACCGGGAATCAAAAGGTAAATTTACAGTTTTCGAAAATCCATTATTTACCCTGAATAATATGATTAATTCATACAAATTAGTTAAGGTTAATTTGTTAGATAATTTAATTCATAATATTGCTGTTGTTGATAATCCAGAATATTATTATGATTATGATGTAACGTAGATCATTTTTTTTTGGCTTTAATTGTAGGTTCCTTTTATTTTATTTTATTTTTTTTGCTTAAAATTAGGATTGATTAGTTTAAGGACTCAACTAATTAATTGAAATTTGACAACATAGTATTGGGAGGAGGTGAGATGATAGTACGTTGGGGAAACCAACTCTAATAAGATCAAGTCTACTTGGTCTCTTTAGACTGGTGAAACCAGCCGAAGCTACCGATCCAAGACCCAAGCTAGTTAGACCAGAAAATGACCTAATTTAATTTGAAAATGAAATTTCATTAAAAGGCTTTGTCAAGGAAAGGGTGGATGATCCCATAAGGCTACGGCCAAAGAAGGCCTAGTGCCTCGCCAAGACCTGGAAGCCAATTTTTGAAATTCAAATTCAAATTATTTTTTGTTAAATTCGAATCTAACACAAATTTTCAGTTAATTTTAGATTCAAATACCTCTTTTCAAAATAAATTTAAATTGGGTTTAAAAAATTAATTTAACTTTTCAAAATTAATCATGGCCTTTTCAAAATAAATCTTTCTATTAAAATATGCATCTCACAAAACAGTTAAGGATATCCTGTTTTGCCACTTAGAAATGGGTGAGATACTTAGGACCTAAAAGTTGAGTCCAACCCAACCAACTAAATCGAATTCAAACTCAAATTAATTCAAACTCAAATTAATTCAATTCAATCAAATTCAAATTAATTCAATTAAATAAAATTCAACTGAATTATTCTAAACTTAATTATCCTCAAATTCAAATTAATTATTCTCAAAATTCAATTTAATCATTTATTTTCAAAATTAAAATATTTGTCTCACACAACCCATAAGGTTAACATGTTTGACCACGTAGAACTGGGTGAGATATCTAGGACCTAAAAGCACAAATCAATATCCTTTCAAAAAAAAAAATATTTTCAAAAGTTATTCAAAATCATCTCTTTTTTTTAATTCAGTCTGCTGTACCCTATATTTTCATTTCTAACATTTTTTTTAATATAAAATTTCATGTTAAAAATCTCAATAGACTTGTTTTAAATATAATCTAGGGCTTGTTTTGTGTTAGTCATTGATTGATCAAACTTGGTCAAAACAGTCAACATAGTCAAACATAGATAACACTGAAGTCCCCTAGGACATTAGATTGAGTTAAATAGTAAGGGAGAATGGTTTATTCTTTTTAATTTTCTTTCAAAATATCTTTGAAAAATTATTATCATTTCAAAATGGTTTTCGAAAACTGTGTTATCATACCAAATTATGTTTTCAAAAATCTATCTCCTAAAAAATTATCATACTCAAAAGGCATGTTCAAAATTGTTCCTTTAATTTTGACAAACCCTAAGACTAAGAGGAGGATTAACTTGTGGTCAACAAGCCTCCCAGGACTGTGTCAGATTTAAGGGAAGTTCAAATTAAAAGAAGAAGTTTTATGCCTTCAAATAATCACTATATTTTTCAAAATTATGCTTTACAAAAATCATTTTAAAATGTTTTTCGAAAAAGAGGCTTATGTTTGAAAATTATCTTCAATTCAAATTGAATTTCCTAAAATTTTATTACCGTACTGATATTCAAAACTATTCTTTTGATTTTAATAAACCCTAAAGACACAGAGGAAGGTCCACTTCATGATCGATAAGGACTCCTAGGATGTGTCAAATTTAGGGGGAGTTTGAGTCAAGAGAAGAATTTCTGAAATGTGTTTATTAATTATTTTTTAATTTAAATCAAACCTTAAGACTCAGAGGAAGATCGCCTGTAGTCAACAAGCTTCCTAGGACTGGGTCAAGTTTAGGGGGAGATTAAATTAAAAGAATTATTGAATTATATGTTTTCATGCACTGCACGTTTAAAATCCTTTTGAAAACTTAAATAATTTTTTTTAAAATACTATTATTTTTTTTCAAAATTCTTTTGGAAATAGTATTTACTTGAGTTGGAGAATTTCCAGGACACTTAGGAAACTATCCTTGTAGTTAACAAGGTTTCCTAGGATTGTGTCAGACTGGAAAAGTAACCAAAGCAAGTAAAATGTTATACGTTAAAAACAATACTTTTGTAAGTGCTTTCAAAGGATAATTTTCTCTAATATTATAAAAGCACTTATAGTTTTTAATGCATAATCTTCTTATATCTTCAAAAATGCACAATATCTTTCAAAAATACTTCTACTTTTCAAAATATAATGTTTCAAAAGTACTAATATTTTCAAGGCAATAATGTTCTAAGTAAATTTTCTACAAGACTTGCCTACAAAAATAATTTTTTAAAAAAAAAAAAAAAAATGCCTTTCAAAGTGGAGTTTTGGTGCATGTTAAGCTTTTGCTATGCTTTCAAAAATTATGCTAAGTATTTTTATGTTTTCAAAACTCATAGGCTCTGATACACAAATTTTAAAATTTTTTAAAACATATATAATTTTTTAAAAAAAAAATTCCTTATTGATATATGTTCTAAGGAAAATTCTCTATGAGTGCAAAAGTTGAAACTTTTTAAAGAAAACTTGTTTTCAAAATGTTGGCTAAGTAAGTTACGGTTAAGTGTTTCCTGAAAACTATGTTACAAGTTTTTGCAAGCTTGTTCTAAAATATAAGTAGAAGAGTTATCACATTAAGGGGGAGCCTCAAAACATCCATTACCTTGAAAATTATGAAATTCATTACTTAAAGCTTCTTTTGAAAACTATGCTTTTGAACTCCTTTACTTAAATTTCTTTTGGTAAAACTCAAACCTCCCTATTAGATACCTTGTTCACCCATGTTTATTTTTGATATATGTCAAAGGGGGAGGAAAGGTCAAAGTTAAGTATTATAACACAAGTACTCAGGGTTTTAGGGGGAGTAAAGGTTTTTTATGAGAGATAAAGGTTACCTTGTGTTAGTAAATGTTATAAAGTTTTTACTTAACATTGAATTGTGTAAAATTGCTATACTTCATTTTTACATTATGTTAAATGTTATAAAGTTTTTACTTAACATTGAATTGTGTAAAATTGCTATACTTCATTTTTACATTATGTTCTTAACAGTTATAAAGTTTTTTACTTAACTTTGAATTGTGTTGCCATAATCAAAAAGGGGGAGATTGTTGGTGCAGGAAGCACCATATCGAACCTGGTTTTGATATTGGCAAAGGATTCAAAGTTAAGTTTATTTGTGATCTAACGTTGTTCACTGAGTGTGCAGAAAAAGCCCTAGCGAAGGACTGCTAGGCACTGGTAAAGGAATGCCAGGAAAGAAAGCCCTAGCGAAGGAATGCTAGGCACTGGCGAAGGACTGCCAGACAGGAAAAGCCCTAGCGAAGGAATGCTAGGCACTGGCGAAGGACTGCCAGAATGGACAAAGCCCTAGCGAAGGAATACTAGGCACTGGCGAAGGACTGCCAGAATGGAAAAGCCCTAGCGAAGGAATGCTAGGCACTGGCGAAGGACTGCCAGAAGAAAAGACCTAGCAAAGGGCTGCTAGGCACCAAGCGAAGGGCAGCTTGGTAACTCAAGACCTGGCGAAGGACTGCTGGGCAAAAGTCCAACTGGAGGATCCGGTTGGCACCAGGTAAAACTCTCCCGAGAGGAGTAGGTGAGGACGCGTTCCCCTCGAGGGAACATTAGGCGTCGGTTCGACCTAGGGCTCCATTTTGGAGATCCAAAGTCAGAACCAAGACAGCTAAGGCTGTTTTAACTAACTTATTATTTGCTGTTTTGGACTAACCCTGGATGCAGGACCGAAGGATTGTGTTTCTGCAGCTCAGAGAGCCTCAAAGGAGTGAGGCCGTAGCTGAGTAGGGCGCCCCGGATGTGTCGGGCGCCCCAGAGTCAACCCAAAGTCAGCAGAGAAGTAAACGCCCCGACAGCAGCTATATTCGGGGCGCCCCGCGCAAATCGGGCGCCCCGCATGTCGGGCGCCCCATGTGTCTCGGGCGCCCACTGTGCCACGCTACTGAAGGCGGCTGCAGCTCACCATCGAGAAGCCTCGGTGATAAAACTTGACCGGTCAATCGGGAGCCCCGTGCGCATCGGGCGCCCCAGTCAGCCATTATCCCGAAGTCGAAGCGATCAGCCACGACCGAGAGCTCACCGGATCGGAAGCCACGTGGGGGGCGCCCCGCGCAAATCGGGCGCCCCCTGCCCTATATAAAGAGGGCCTCGACCCTCTTCAAAGATCATCAATTCCTACGAAGCTTCCACGCTCTTCTGCTTCCACGACACGCTCCCGACTCTTCCAACTCGAGCTGACGACGTCCTGCTGCTCCAACACTTCGATCTACAACGGACGTCGGTAACAAAGAGCCTAATTAAGTTTACTATTCTGATTCTGTAATATTTATTGTAAACTTTCTCGCACGTATAGAATTGCCCGCAGAAAACGGTCAACGACCGTGGGCCTTGGAGTAGGAGTCGACACAGGCTCCGAACCAAGTAAAAACGAAATTGTTAGCATTGTTTTTCCGCTGCGCACTTACTCTTTTTAATCTTCCGAAAAACGAACTGCGACATTCACCCCCCCCTCTCTCGCAATTCTCGATCCAACAGTATGTTGACTTTCCGGAGCAGCAGGACGTCGTCGCTCGAGTTGGGCAGTTTCCGAGACAAGGCGTGAGCACAGAAGAGCGTAGAAGCTTTGGAGCAAAGTTGTTTTGAAGCTTAGGGTCGAGGGGTGCTATTTATAGCACCTAGGGCTCCCTGGACGTCGGGGGCGCCCTGCCACGTGTCACCCGATCCGCGCTTCGCTCGGTCAAGCGTTATCCCAACGGAATAGGGATGAGGTTTGACCTCTGGGGCGCCCTGGTCGCAGAGGGCGCCTTGGCTGACTTCTTCCGCGCAGGAATCTCGGCTGTGGATAAAGCTGAGGCTTCGCAGAGATGAGCTGTAGGCGCCTTGGCTGCTGAAGGCGCCTTCGCTGACGAGGGCGCCTTCACTGCTGAAGGCGCCTTGTCCATTAAGTAGCCTAAGCTGTCTTTTGCTTCGCTTGGTTTTGGTTCACCTTGAGGGCGCCCTGGACACTCAGGGCGCCTTACTCAGCTGTTGCCTCACTCCTTTGAGGCTCTCTGAGTTGCAGACACACGTTCCTTCGGTCCTGCATCAAGGGTTAGTCCAAAACACAATAAAATAATTAATTATTATTTTATACAGCCTTAGCTGTCTTGGTTCTGACTTTGGTCTCCAAAATGGAGCCCTAGGTCGAACCGACGCCTACTGTTCCCTCGACGGGGAACGCGTCCTCACCTACTCCACTCGGGAGAGTTTACCTGATGCCAACCGCTCCTTTGGTTGGACTTTTGCCTGACGGTCCTTTGTCAGGTCTTGTGAACTGGCAGTCCTTTGCCAGTTGCCTAGCAGTCCTTCGCTAGGGCTTTTTCTGCACACTCAGTGAACAACGTTAGATCACAAACAAACTTAACTTTGAATCCTTTGCCAATATCAAAACAAGGTTCGATATGGTGCTTCCTGCACCAACAGGAATCTCCAGTCCGGACTGGATGATAATCCACATGTCCACCTAAGTTTTCAGGTGGACCTCCATTCGACTTTTCCAGTAGGAAAAGTCTTCTCCACTGAAAAGTGGAGGTCTGGCGGTGCTGAATCCTTCTTGCATGGCCATTTAATCTGAAAAAAAATAACCAAAAAAAAAATTTCCCAAGACTTGGTCTTGGATTAGTAGTGCGGGATAAGGAAAATAGAATATCGAGGGGTGTTGCACCAACCTCGATTAACGAAAGAAATTCAAACGAAAAATGTAGAAGAAATTCGAACGAGAAAAAAAATAAAAAAATTCGAAAAATATTCAAACTGGTGGTTGCACCAAATTTGAACTTCCCCGCTCTGATACCACTTGTTGGATCGAGAGAACCGATAGAGGGGGGTGAATATCGAAAAACGTTCGTATTTAAATTTAAGAGAAATTGCACAGCGGAAATTAAAACACAACACACGCAAACACAATTATTTTTACTTGGTTCGGAGCCTAGGTCGACTCCTACTCCAAGGCCCACGGTCGTTGACCGTTTACTTTGGGCAATTCTATATGAGGCGCAAAACAGTTTACACAAATGGATTACAATAGTAGTGTAATAAGCACAGAATTAAAGTATCGCTCTTTTGTTACCGACGTCCGAGGTAGATCGACTTTTCGGAGAGGAGGGACGTCGTAGGCTCGAGTTGGGAAGTTTCCGGAGCAGAGTGCGGGAGCAGAAGAGCGTCGAAGCGTTGAATGAGTTGTTGCCTTGAAGCCTTGGTTCGAGGGTCCTTTTATAGGGCCTGGGGGCGCCCGAGACGTCGGGGGCACCCCCCCCCCCCCACGTGTCATCCGATCCACCTCGGTCTCGGTCAGCGTCTAATCCCTTTACCTTCGGGATCAGCTTTGACCGGGGCGCCCGGAGCGCTCGGGGCGCCCGTATTGACCGGGTCAAACTTCCATCCGTTGGCTTCGAGTGGAGCTGCTTCGGTACTTGGCGCTGGGGGCGCCCGGGAGCAGCGGGGGCGCCCGGGAGCATGGGGCGCCCGGGAGTTGAGCTGTCGAAGCCTGCTCTTGTTTTATGTGTTTTGTGTTCACATTGGGGGCGCCCGGGACACTCCGGGCGCCCTGGTCAGCTGTTACCTCACTCCTTTGAGGCTCTCTGAGCTACAGACACTCGTTCCTTCGGTCCTGCATCCAGGGTTAGTCCAAAACACCATAAAATAATAAAATATTAGATTATACAGCCTTAGCTGTCTTGGTTCTGACTTTGGGCTTCCAAAATGGAACCCTAGGTCGAACCGACGCCTACTGTTCCCTCGACGGGGAACGCGTCCTCACCTACTCCTCTCGGGAGAATTTACCTGATGCCAACCATTCCTCTGGTTGGACTTTTGCCTGGCGGTCCTTTGCCAGGTCTTGGATGCCGAGCTGTCCTTCGCCCGGTGCCTAGCATTCCTTCGCTAGGGCTTCAGTCCCAGGCTGTCCTTCGCCTGGCGCCTAGCAGTCCTTCGCTAGGGCTTCTTACCCTGACATTCCTTCGCCAGTGCCTAGCAGTCCTTCGCTAGGGCCTTTTATCCTGGCATTCCTTCGCCAGTGCCTAGCAGTCCTTCGCTAGGGCTTTTTATCCTGCACACTAGAGTAACATATTAAATAACAAGTAAGACTTAACTTTTGAACCCTGTTGCCATTATCAAAACACAGGTTTGACTTGGGTGCCTTCTGCACCAACAATTTACTCCCTAAATGAGTTCCATTTACCATAAATTAGTTAATCAAAACAAGCAATCTGATTTGGGTCTCTTAACTAAGCTTCATTTCATATCAAGGATTAAGAACTTCCATGGATTAATATACCATCACTAGGTTGACTGATCAATTATATTCTAAGCATGTTCTTGGCATGATCTTGAGTTTTCAAAACAGATTTATGTCAAATCATGATAAGTATGCTCTAAGCATGAACTTGAATGTCAGAACATGTTTGTATCAAAATTCCAAGATAGGTATGCATACCATCATTTGAACAGGAGGTTTATAGTCATGGATAGCATGGATGCATATTGCTCAACATCAATACATGAATGAAATCTATGTGTGCCAAGGCATGATCGGAATGTTTTTAGCATGATCCTTTTTTTATTCCAAACAAATTTGATAATTCAATCTACACCTAAGTATTGATGTCTCGATAATCCAAATAATATTGGGCATATGAAAAATGTCAAGTTTGATGAGAAAACAACTAAGCCATAGAAGTTAAGTATTGAGTCTTGAATCATCACAAACTATGTGTTCATACTTGTTTCCTAATATGTCTTCATGTTGTGTAACACATATGGTAAACTCATGGCATACTAGAACAGGTTCATAAACACCTTAAGCTTGAGTTATGACATATCATTAATCATCATTTGCAGTAAACATAAATTGCTATAGAAAAACTAATTATCCTAAGCAATTCATGGCAAGAGCAAGTTATGTGTGAATCTAAACACTTCATGCTATATATAAAAATAATTTCCAAGGCTTGTTGACTTATTTTGAAACTAGTATAACCTTAGCCTTGGGTTTGGAGCACCACTTATCAACAACCTATGTTAATAGATGTTCTCCCTCAATTAATGCTTATACAATTCTAAATATTGAGGTTTTAGGTACCCAAATTTTGGGACCTAAGGCATCTACAATGAAAGACTTAGGCACCCATGTCTTAGTCACTTTCTTTCTAACCTTTTGAACCCTAGAATTATTTTGTGCTCTAAATTGGGTTCTTGACATTAAGGATATGACACTAGGTTCTTTAGGTTGGTAACCCAAACCAACCTTGTTGTAAGCCGCCTTTTGTGAGTTTAAGATCATATCTAGGATTTTGGAACTTGTTGAAAATTTCTCAAGAATATTCTTGAGGTTTTCAATTTCACCCTTCAAGCCCTTATTTTCATCCTCTAGATTTTTAACATGCAAATTATCAAGATCCTTATTCTTAGAGGATTTCTCATGAAAATCATTAATATCTTCCACCCTAGAGGATTTCAATTCTTCTACTTCCAATTTCAACAATTTAACTTTGTTCTTGGATTTTTTTAAGCAACTTAGCTAGACATGCAATGGTTCTATAACACTTATCTAGCTCGGGAGAGATTACCTCTTCATCATCCGAAGATGATGAAGGCGCGGTTGATGAGCTTGATTCGTCTCCACTCTCCTCTTCATTTGAATCCTCTATGACCATGAGGGCACGGTGATGAGTGTACTTCTCCTCCTCCTCTTCTTCGGATGAACTAGAGGACGATTCATCCCATGTGGCCCTCAAGGCCTTCCTTTTCTTCTTTGATTTATCCTTCTTCTTGTTTAATTTCGGACATTCATCCTTGTAATACCCTTTCTTGCTACACTCATAACAAGTAACATTAGACTTATCAAATTTAACTTCACTCGGGTTACCTTTACCCTTGAGGCGCCGGCTCTTCCTCATCATTCTTCTAACACAGTTGGTCATCTCGGAGGAAGAAGACCAGCTGCCCTCCTCCTCAAACTCGGACTAGGATGAGGATGAAGATGAAGAGGCTTCCTTCTCCTTCTTCTTCCCCTTCTTCTTCTTGTTGTCACCTACCACTAAAGCAATACCTTTCTCTTTTGAACTTTTGTTAGAGGTCTCATGTAGTTTCATTTCACAAAATAGATCTTCTAACTTAACAAAAGATAAATCCTTGGACACCTTGAAAGCATCCACCATGGATGACTACAAGGCGTTCCTAGGAAAAGCTTTGAGGACATACCTTATAAGATCTCGGTTCTCTACCTTCTCATTAATGGAGTGGAGACCGTTGAGGATTTCTTTGAATCGTCCATGGAGTGTACTTACAGTTTCATTCTCTTCCATGGACAGATTTTGGAGTTGGGTGAGAAGGAGGTCCTTCTTGGCAGTCCGGGTGTCTTGAGTGCCTTCATGGAGCTCAATGATCTTGCTCCATAGGTCTTTAGCACTAGTGAAGGGACCAACCTTGATTATTTGGTCCTTGGTCAACCCGCATTGCAAAGTTACCACCGCTTTCGCATCGGCTTCACCTTTCCGGATTTGATCTGCCGACCAACTTGAGAAGTTCATCTCTTTTCCCTCAGCATCTTTAGGAGTGGAAAAACCTTCCTTGACAGCAAACCACATGCTGAGGTTGGTTTTGAGGTAAAACTCCATCTTCGACCTCCAATATGAAAAATCAGTGCCGTCGAAGAGTGGAGGTCGGTTGGTGCTAAACCCTTCTCTTCCCATGGCCATCTTTGTTAGCTCTCGGATGTTAAGCCGTTGAAGTAGAGCCCCAAGCTCTGATACCACTTGTTGGAAATGGGATGGCTAGAGAGGGGGGGTGAATCTAGTCGGACACAAAACTGTAGGATCGATGCACATGAGAGGGGGGGTGAATCACGTGACTTTTTAAAAATTTAGAACGCTTTAAAAAGCGTGCACAGCGGAAAAAATAAAATACGAACGAAAAACCAATACAAACGACACAGGTAGTTTTACTTCGTTCGGAGCCTTCGCCGACTCCTACTCGAAGGCCCAGGTCCCTCGGACCTTTCCGTTGGGCAATCCACTAAAACTCTCTACCGGTGAACCCCGATAGAGTAGGCGGGTACAAAAGAATTTAAAGTGTGACAACCCCACACTTTCAAGTAATTAAATGCAAGAAATAAAAATTGCGTTACCCAACAACTTAGATTTATCTGAAGCAGCTTGGGTGTTGGGAGCGATCTTCCAGCAGCGGTCGGACAGAGTCGAGTCAGAGCACAAACTGCAGCAGAGGAGCGTGGAAGCTTTGGTACAAAAGTTAATCTCAAGCTTGGGGTCGAAGGGTGTTATTTATAGCACCTAGGGTGCCCTGGACGTCGGGGGCGCCCTGCCACGTGTCAGCCGATCCGCGCTTCGCTCGATCAAGCGTTATCCCACCGGAATAGGGATGAGATTTGACCTCTGGGGCGCCCTGGTCGCAGAGGGCGCCTTGGCTGACTTCTTCCGCGCGGAAATCTCGGCTGTTGATAAAGCTGGCTTTGCAGTCTTGGGCTTGGAGGCGCCCTGGCTGCTGAGGGCGCCTTCGCTGACGAGGGTGCCTTCGCTGCTAAGGGCGTCTTGCCAGTAAGCAGCCGAAGCTCTTCTTGTTTCGCTTGGTTCTGGTTCACCTTGAGGGCGCCCTGGGCACTCAGGGCGTCTTACTCAGCTGCTGCCTCGCTCCTTTGAGGCTCTCTGAGTTGCAGACACACGTTCCTTCGGTCCTGCATCCAGGGTTAGTCCAAAACACAATAACACAATTATTTTATACAGCCTTAGCTGTCTTGGTTCTGACTTTGGTCTCCAAAATGGAGTCCTAGGTCGAACCGACGCCTACTGTTCCCTCGACGGGGAACGCGTCCTCACTGGTTCGCTCCTCCAGTGACTTACCTCACTTACCTCGCGCAGCTCTACTTGACTTCATGACCCACCAGGACTTCCTGCCAAGGCTCAACCACCCTGGTCTTCCTGTCAAGTCTCAACCAACTTGGTCTTCAGCCAGTTGTCAGGTCCCGCGGACCCAACTGGACTTCCCGCCAGGACTCAACCATCCTGGACATCAGCCTGGTGTCTGGTCCTAAGTCTTTCAACCCTGCACACTTAGTAAAGAGATTAAAAACCAACAACCCTAACTTTAACCACTTTGTCATACATCAAAACCCGAGTTTGACCGTTAGTGCAAACTGCACCAACAAAAACTTGCTCTTTGAAATCTTTCTCTGCACTTAAGTTAGCAGCAGCGGAAACAAAGCATATGCAGAGAAACAATCTTAACAGAAATGCAGAAACAAAGAATACAAACCAAGGATCGCTAACAAGGATCGTTTACAAGGTTCGGGGATAACTTGCCCCTACTCCTTGGCGTGCCCGTAAGGTGGGTGATCCCTTGATCGTCCGCAGATCAAGCCCCGGTGAACTCCGAATAGTAGTAGCCTCCTTCTCGGTGGAGAAACCTCTCCACAAGTGATCTCCAGAAGATACAAGTTAAGCATAGAGACACTCGAGAAGACAAGCTCACAAAGCTCTCACAGGAATGCAATAAGATCGCTCAAGAACAAAGCAACAGAGAGCACGAACACAGCCCAGCAACAACTTCCCAAGTTTTCTGTCTGTCTCGCCACATCTCCTCTGCATCCAGCTTTGTCTCTTAAGCTCCAGCTCAACGTCACCAACTCCATCAGCACCACTGACTCACACCCTGACCCACTGACCTCTCTGAGCACTCAGTCCACTGGACACTCCTCCAGCTGAGCCTCAGCCAGTTGCCAGCCGCGCCTTCGTCAGTTGCCAGTTGCGCCAAACGTTGAGACCTGAAAACATAATAGATCCAAACCTGCTCCAAGGAAAGCCTCCCATTGACCCTCCTTGAGTGTTTGAATCACCTGCTATCACCTGCACACTCCATCAGAGGCTTAGCAATGCATATCAAAAAGAAATCAGCAAGTAGCAGAGAATCGGCAGTGAAAATAGACTTCTGACAGCGTATTTGAATTAAAGTGATCGGTCACCTGACCGATCAGAGAGCCTCCTGATCGGTCACCAGACTGATCAGGCTGGGTCCAGACCATCAGGCTCCGTCCTGATCGATCCCCAACGCTCAATCAGAAATCGCGACTTCTTTGGGAATCTCCTAGATCGATCACCAGACCGATCCCAGGTTGTGGATCGATTACCGGAACGATCCACCCCATTATAGGGTGATTTCTGAACTTCGCAGTCCAAACCTCCTGATCGGTCACCTGACCGATCAGGAGGCTTCCTGATCGGTCACCCGACCGATCAGATCATGCCCAGACCAGGCTCCGTCCTGATCGATCTTAGTGAGGAACTCGCGAAGCTTGATCGTTCTCCAGAACTATCTGCACAGTGATCATGATCGGTCACCAGACCGATCAGGAGTATATCAGCAAGGGAACTCAAGCCACTGTTTTGCTCCCTGATCGGTCACTAGACCGATCAGGAGCAAAGCAATGGGTGAAATGCATACTCCCTGATCGGTCACCAGACCGATCATTCATCGCTGGATCGGTCACCAGACCGATCCACGAAGGAGCACCGTGCCAACTTCCCTGATCGGTCACCAGACCGATCCAGGCAAGCCCAAATGCACTCTAAGTCACGAGAACAAGCCTCCAACCCTTCTCTGACTCGTGCATGCCCAGCTTCACTCACTGGGACTTCAACCTAGCCCTCCAAGCTAGGACCTGGCTTCACTCACCAGGATTTCAGTCACCCGGCTTCACTCACCGGGACCTGGCTTCACTCACCGGGATTTCAACCTAGCTTCACTCACTAGGATTTCAGTCACCCGGCTTCACTCACCGGGACCCGGCTTCACTCACCGGGATTTCAACCTAGCTTCACTCACTAGGATTTCAATCACCTGGCTTCACTCACCAGGACCCGGCTTCACTCACCGGGATTTCTATCACCTGGCTTCACTCACCGGGACCCGGCTTCACTCACCGGGATTTTAACCTAGCTTCACTCACTAGGACCCGGCTTCACTCACCGGGATTTCCACTGCCTGGCTTCACTCACCAGGACCCGGCTTCACTCACCGGGATTTCCACCACCTAGACTTAACCCGAATTTCATTCAACCAAATTTAAATCATTGTCAAACACCAAAACAACAACCGGGCCAGACTGCATCAACACTAATTGGATCACATGTTGGTTCAATGACATTTAAATAGTTAGGGTTAGATCCTAATATTGTTTAGTATTAGTTTAACTATCATTACTATTGTAAATAGTTAAGTTCTGTTCATGATACAGGGCATTGACTTGGTGAGCGGTTATAGATTTTTGGACGGGGATTCTCTTCGTTTACGTGTTACTTCACCGGAGGCAGGTATCTCTGACTTTTCTTTTAGATTTGTCACAGATATATATATATATATATACTTGATATGCTTGTTTAGCAATAGAGTAATAGATTGTGGCAAGACCCTTATATTTGTTTCGCTGATATTGTTTGTGCCACAACTGACATGTGATATCTATACCTTTAGGACTTAGGTTATAGTGCATTATTTACGATCCTTGCATATCATGTTGATATAGGTGGATTAGATAGTGGATGCTGTTTTGACCAGTGTTATGCATTATCGTGCACTGTGCATCACTGTCTATCAGGGACCCCTTTTGGGTGAGCTAGGTCGACAGTCATACTGACCTACCCATACGGCCACTCATGGGTTAGTGGTTGACGGAGTATTGGGTAGTGTGCTATGTGTTGCTCCGCTCATGCACTCATGGGTTAGTAAATCGAAGCGTGGTAGCAGGCAGATGTCCCTCCTTGAGTTGTCCAGATACCAGGAGATGAGAGGGAGAGGTCTCTCCCCCATTTATATACATGGGGTAGGGGTAACACTCAGACAGGGATGTCCTCCAGAGATTGCCTGGGGCTGATAGAGATATCGCTAGGATAGGCCATGGAGTAGGGGTGTTACACCGGCAGCATTCCGTCTACTCGATCGCTTAGGAGTAGTGATGGCAGAGTATGGACGGCAGTCACAGCCCTACGTCGGAGGGTGGCCTCCGCTCAGCTTCCTCCGGTACATAGGTGACGATGTCTGACCGACGGCAGGGGTGACCATGTCATTGCACCTTGTGTATTCATTTATTTTGCCCTTACTTGTGCTTGTTTTTACTTGATGCTGCATTATGATTGGCATACACTTACAGGAGACCCTTATGTCTGGTCTTGGTGACTCTGCTACTTTGGTATGGTAGTTCTTATTTTGCTCTTGCAGTTGTTCTTATTCCTGCCTATGCACGTGTTATTTCGGTAGCTTATTACCCTGTTGATATCTTAGAATATCTTGTATATATATATGATGAGATATTCGCTGAGTTCTATGACTCATACCGTTAGCTCTTTGTTTTTATTTCAGGATGATTGACTGGAGCGTGCCCGACAGCCTATCCCAGTTCGTGTACTCGTCGAGATATTTACGAGTTTTTCTTCTATTTTGTTGGTAGTACATATTGGTATCATTTGCTATATTTGATACACTTAACATTGTTGGTGCAATCTTGGTTAGGTCAAGGTTGATCTAGTTTGACTAGGCTCGGGTGAGCTTATGTCTGATAAGCCTGGTAAGCTTATGGTTGGATGTTTCGATGTTTGATAATGATGTTTGAATGTCGTATGATGTCATGTGGGTCAAGGTTGACTGGAGACTTGACTAAGTGAAGTCCAGGTGGATCGGGGAGATCGTACGCTGGCAAGGGAAAGACCTAGTGGGATTAGGTGAAGTCCAGGTGGATCGGGGAGATCACACGCTGGCACAGGAAATACCTAGTGGGACTAGGCACACCTAGTGGGATTAGGTGAAGTCTAGGTGGATCGGGGAGATCGTACGCTGGCATGGAAAAGTGAAGTCCAGGTGGATCGTGGAGATCACACGCTGGCAAGGGAAAGACCTAGTGGGACTAGGTGAGGTACAGGTGGATCGGGGAGATCGCACGCTGGCACGGGAAAGACCTAGTGGGACTAGGTGAAGTCCAGGTGGATCGGGAAGATCGTACGCTGGCATGAGAAAAGTCCTAGTGGGACTAGGCACACCTAGTGGGACTAGGTGGAAGTCCAAGTGGATCGGGGAGATCGCACGTTGGCAAGGTGGAAGTCTACCGAGAGACTAGACCTAACTTGAGGGTTAGGCAAATCTGGTTGGGAACCAGGTTGAGACCTAGTGGGACTAGATGAAATCCAGCTTGGTCAAAGGAGTTGACCAGACACTTGGTAGGGAACCCTAGACTTGTGGATACAAGTTAGGTTGGACCCAATCGATTGGGTAATCGATTAGGGTTTAGTTGCGAGAACAGAAGGTGGCTGAATCGATTGGTCAATCGATTCAGCCTTCACTTAATCGATTGGTCAATCGATTAAGGTGTCTCTTGATCGATTGGGGTAATCGATCACTGAGGTTTGCACGAGAGCACAGAGAGGCTCTGAATCGATTGGGCAATCGATTCAGGACACTGGTAATCGATTGTCTAATTGATTACGGTTCGAAAACTAGCCGTTGAACGGCTAAGTGTGACGTGGTAATCGATTGGGTAATCGATTTAGAAACCCTAGGCGTCGGGTATAAGGGTTTTCACGCAGGTTTGAGTCGTAACTCTTCTTCCTCCTTCCACGCCATCTCAAGAGAAGCTTTGGGGCTTAGTGTTGCTGCACTTCCAAAGTTCTAGAGGCGATCACAAGCTTGAAGATAGCAAGGAAAGCAAAGCTTGAGCTTATCATTGTAAATCTTGTAAGATTTCATTTTGTATTTGCTTAGATTCTTGTTGTATCTTTGTGAAAGCTTGTAAAAGGTTTCTCCACCTCAAGAATGAGATCTTTCATAGTGTATGAGAGAGTGAGGAGAGTGGATCCATGGATTAGTCACCCGTCGGGGTGGATACCAAGTAAATCATTTGTGTTAGCGTTTGCTCGAGTCTTCCACCGCGACAAATCATCACGGAGCAAATCGGAGCTAATCACCCCCCTCTAGCTCATCTACCGGTCCTAACCAACATTTTCGCTGTCGCTTTTTGTGTTGGGTTTCGTCATACTATACGACGGTATAGTTGTACTTTTGTGAGCCATGGTGGCCTTTACGCATTGTTTTTTGTCGTATGTCGGACCGGTCCGCAGTCAGGTATGGTTTATCCGGCTTTATTTATGTTTTGTCTTGATTTGAGGCCTAAGGCCCATTTAAACTGGTTGTGAGTTATCTGATGTATGTATGTGTAAATTTGTCCGCCGGACAGGGGAGGCGTTGTCCAATTTTCTATTGGACCAGGGACTCCTGGGTCTCGGGGTGTGACAATTTATTTATATTGTAACGACCCGACCCCTTGGCTCCTTGGGCGGCCCAACTGGCGGCCCTCGGCCCCTTGGGCGGCCAAATCCCATTTGGCGGCCCCTTTGGCGACCTCTTGGGTGGTCGTTACTCACAAGTACTTCCCACCCCTGGCCAGTGGATTTTTGCCTTCCTCAGGATTCGAACTCTAGACCTCCAAGCTAAGTACTAAAGTTTATGAATCCTGATACCAATTGAGTTATACTCAATTGGTATCAGGATTCATAAACTTTAGTACTTAGCTTGGAGGTCTAGAGTTCGAATCCTGAGGAAGGCAAAAATCCACTGGCTAGGGGTGGGAAGTACTTGTGAGTAACGACCACCCAAGAGGTCGCCAAAGGGGCCGCCAAATGGGATTTGGCCGCCCAAGGGGCCGAGGGCCGCCAAGTGGGCCGCCAGTTGGGCCGCCCAAGGGGCCAAGTGTTGGGTTCTCCCGGCACAAAACAATAAAAATGCAGCGGAAACAAGAACCCATGAGCGATCCATGCGAAAGAAAACTCGTACAAAGTTATCTATCTAATAGATTTATCTACTGTTTATACCTTTGAAGCGTGCCCTTCGTTTATCCCGCTCGTCCAAGATGCGCCGGATCTCTTGCACGTTCAAACATCCGTGCCTCTATTCATATCCACACGGACACAATCTCTCAACTTCAGGAGAACTACCTTAGTTGTGCTAGCAACTTGAGGTAGCTCGAAAACAATAACCTTACAATAAGGTTTCGGCCAAGAAGGGAGGAGAGGAAGAAGAGAAGAAGGAAAGAAGGAAACACTTAGTTTATTCATTCAAAATGACTTGACCCCTTTTATATTCATCCCATGAATACCAAGAGTCATTTGTCTCTTTACCTTCCCTTCATTAAAGCCAATAAAGAGCACATCTTTCCATGTGACTCTTCATCTTCTCTTCATCCAATGAAAAGAGACTTTTCTCTTTCCTGCATGCAAATCCGACCGGGCCTCTCGGGCTTCCGACTCGGTCTCCCGACCAAGTCTCTCGAGTGCCGAGTCTCGACTGCCGAGTGTCGAGCCCCGACTGCCGAGTGTCGACCCAGTCTGTCAAGCTCCCAGCCCAGTCCGCCGAGTGTCGAGCTCTCGACTCAGCCTGCCGAGTGTCGAGCTCCCGACTCAGACTGCCGAGCTCCCAGCTCAGTCTGCCGAGTGTCGAGCTCCCGACCTGCGCTCCCGAGTTCCCAACTCGAGCTGAGATCTCCCGAGTTCCCAACTCGGGCTCGTACTCCCCGAGTTCCCTAACTCGGGCTCGGACTCCCCGAGTTCCCAACTCGGGCTCGGACTCCCGAGTTCCCAACTCGGGCTCAGGTCTGCCGATCAGATTTCCCGAAGCATTGTGTCCTTTGTGTGTGACCCAATAGGTTCTTGCGACGTTGGCAATGCACCTAACACCTTAGACACATAAGCAATGAGCGGCATCTAGCAATGCATCATTGCTACCCAAGTAACAAGAAAAGTCGAGATCCGACTAAACCTCCGTGACTATGATAGTGTATGATCTTGTCCTTCTATCCTTGATATCTAGATTGACCAATGAGGCATAGACCGTGTCATCCTCAATCACTCTTGTGTATCTTGATCCCCGAGTAGACTCACTCAAACAAATGAGCTCAATATCTCATATTGACTCATTTGGGCATGGTCATGCGTTTCAGTAGTCCTACTCGATCAAGGGGCCCACAGATATCACTCCCGTCATATGGGAGAGATAGATCCCATCTACATCACTCACATCCCTCCGCATAATTCATTACATACCCAGTGATCGCCTTTATAGTCCACCCTGTTACGGGTGACGTTTGACGATACCAAAGTATATAACTCCTTATGTAGGGAACCATAGTGACTTCAGGTCTAAGGACTATTCATACCAATAGTCACATGAGAAAGTTTATGACACTCATATAACAATCTATGAAACTTTCTCATGGCGGGTCATTCAGTACACATTCTCCAATGTATACCCATGTATTAACTTGATATCACATATCCATGACTTGTGAGCTCAAGTCATCAGTTGACTTACATGCTAGTCTCCATGCATTAATATTGTCCCTGAATATTAATGCTTAACTAGGAATAATTTAGTGTAGTGTTCTCTACATTATCTCACTATCGATTCAACCAATCGATATAAAGTAGATAAGAACCTACTACACAAGGACATTATTATACTTAGTTATTCGGCACATAATACAAAGTAAGTATAATAACCAAACATGCTTTTATTAATAATAGAGTATGATACAAAATGTCCCTAGTCAATCATCACATAATTGGCTCTAGGGCTCCTACTAACACCAAGGGGCCGGATCGTTACAATAAAAGGCGCCTTTTTATGTAGCGATCTCGGCCTCTATGGTCCCCGCAGGCAACCCTCTAGGCCCGAGACCCTACGGGTCTTCCCACCCCTGACAGTGGATTTTTGCCTTTCTCAGGATTCGAACTCTAGAGCTCCAGACTAAGTACTAAAAGTTCCTGAATCCTAGTACCAATTGAGCTATAGCTCAATTGGTATCAAGATTCATAAACTTTAGTACTTAGCCTGGAGGTCTAGAGTTCGAATCCTGAGGAAGGCAAAAATCCACTGGCCAGGGGTGGGAAGTACTTGTGAGTAACGACCGCCTAAGAGGTCGCCAAAGGGGCCGCCAAGTGCACCGCCAGTTGGGCCGCCCAAGGGGCCAAGGGGCCGGGTCGTTACACCCGAAGCTGTCAAGCTAAGCCTATGTGTATCCTACAAACCTACACACTCACTTACACATATCAAATATAAGGGTGAACCTAACTTAAACCCTTTGCCCAAACATCAAAACACATTGTCACTCCGAACTATAGATTGCTTCATCCTTTTAGCAAACTCGCTAATCTCTGCAACCTTAGAGAATTGATTGCTACTTTGCATGTCAAAAACAAAATTACCAAGTTAGTGCTTCAGATACATTAAGGGAGTGTTTGGGAGAGCTTCTGCTATTTGCTTTTTAGATTCTGGCTACACAGAATCACTTTTGAATGTTTGGGAAGACTAAATTCTGCTTTAACTTCTGTTACTTTTGCTCAGAAGTTAGAAGTAAGAATTTGATGCTTCTACCTGCTTCTACTTTTTTATTTATGATATAACATTAAAAAATAATATTTATATCATTAATAATATAACATTTTACCTGATTACCACTTGACCTAATTTCAATCATATTGTACTAATATTTATTTTTAAATAAAATTTTATATTTTTAAATAAAATTTTATATTTTTATAAAATTTCAATCATATGTACATTTTCATAATTATATATATATATAAATTATATTTATATAAATTATATTCTTTTCTATTTTTATTTTTTTATTAATTTTATATATTTTTTTCAAAATTCAAATTATAAAAAATTTAATTTTAATACTATATTTAAAATATAATAATAATTATATCACTATTTAAAATATAATAATAATTACGTGAACAAATTATTGATAGTATCGAAATTATATTTAAATAATTAAAAAAATTATTAATTTATATAGTTTAAGGATATTATTGTCATTCAATTAAAAATTAAGCTTGGAAGCAATTATTCTCCCAAACACTCAAACTTTATCTTGTATCAGCTTTTGGCTTCTATTTTCAAACACTGCTTACTTTAGCTTCTTACTAACTTCAAGATAATCACTACAAGAATCACTTTTCAAGAAGTAAAAGCTCTCCCAAACACTCCCTAACTCCATTACAGAGAAATCGAATGATAAAATTGAACAAACTAAGCAATTTTCTTTTATCATAAGTAGAGAATGCATTTGATAGATCAAGACAAGTCATACATAACAACAACTATGTGTTCACCTCATTAAAGTGACTATTCAACACTTGAAGTTACAAAATGATCACTTCTTAAAATGTTTCAACGTAATAATAATGAAGATTTATCCTTCCTTTAATATTTCATCGTGATCTCTCATGAAAGCTAAACAAGTCTTCCATGTATAGGATGACTATCTCATAATTAATTAACACAAAATAAACAAACTTCATTAAGTAACAAATCTCAACCATCATCTCTCATGGTTTGCAATTGATATTTGCTTGATCTTACAAAAATCATAGCATTTACAATGACTTGATCCTTTCTTTACAAAGCTTCAACAAATAATTCGTTACTCCTAAGATATTCTTCATTAAGCCATCTGAAATATGAATTCATATTTTCTCATTAATTCCAACGGCTTAATTTTTTGCTCCCTCTATTTGTGATATTGCCCTCCTCTTTAACAATTAAAAGGACATCAATAACTAAAGGATACAAGCATATCAAACTCAATAATGTATTATAATGTGAGCACCAACATGTACTCCTAGCTCTTTTCAATGTATTCTCTTGATCCATACTTTCTCCAACGAAGATATCACCATTATAAATTTCTTCAATAACTTTTTCAAATTATTTCTCACGAAGTATGTCTCTTCACTTGCATGACACTCCAACAATATTATTTAACAATGCAACCACATAAAAAAATAGAAATCTACATATGATTTTTAGCCATAGCTGTAAGTGTAAGTTGCAGTTTATAAGCAAAATAAGGAACATAATAAGTAGACTTATTCTTCATCATAATTAAGTTTCTTAAGTCATTAAATTCTTGATGCAGGCAAATTCATAGATTATTATTTTTTTTGGCCATTCCTATTTTATGTTATTTAAGTTAATTTTGATATTTTTGGGTTACGAGTTGTCTATATTACTGTCCTATTATATTAATTTCAAATTTTTATTGAGAGATTTCATTTTTTTTTAAAAGATCTCTTTTATTTCTCTACAAGAAAGGAATTGAGGTCCATAAATTTGGATTTCTTTTCTAAAAAAAATTTCTTTTCTTATTAGTTGATGTAAGGGACACAAGAGTTTTTGATAATAATAATTCGGCAACGCCGTTTTTCTTTCTCAAAGTTTAGTTTAGTTTTTAGACGTCTATTTTCTAGTATTCTCTTCGAATCAACAAGTTTTAGAAGATCGTTTCCGGTATTTGTGTGCAAATCAACAGATTCAATAACCCGCAAGATAACCGCTATCATGTCTGGCATCAGTTGATATCAGAGCTCTCGAGATCCATGGATAGTCATCATGGTCGTGATCGTGGTCATGATAGATAGGTTCCAACTGAGGAAGTCTCATACCATGGTCGTAGCACCTAAAATGAGATGCTTGAAGATCTATAGAGACAACTATCCTAACATCTAGCGGTGCATGATCTTAAAGATTGTAAGTTATTTTATTTTAATTTGGATAAAATTTTCCTTGAGAAAGATATGGACGAAAAATTAGAAATATTTGGTGATCCAATTTACAATGAAGACATGACTGAGTCAACTAGCAAGCTAGTTTATGATGAATTTGATGATGATGAAGTAGATGAAGTTGATGTTGATGACAACATGGTGCAGATTTTGAATAATGAAAATTTCCTCGATGAAGGCATTGTTGGCAAAAAAGAGCGTCCAAGTTTGAGTTATGTTCAAAACGATGAGTTAAAAGTGAAGGATTCCAAGACCCTTCTTTTCAGACAGAAAGAATTTCTCAATAAAGAAGCATTGCAACCCATGATTGGCTTATTAGGTTTATCACTACAAGAAAATTAATTTTCCGCAGCGCGTTATTAACAGCGCACATTAAAAGAACGTTATTAATAGTATTATTAACGGCATGCATATTAATGCACGTTGTTAATATCATAAATTTTTTTTAAAAGAATAAGCATTAACGGCGTACATTAAAAGCACGTTGTTAATATTATTATTAACGGTCTACGCTGTGAATAAATAATAACAATGACAACATGCAAAAAATTAATACATTGTTAATACATCTATTTATTATATGTGATACGCTACAAATAAAATTACAAATAATCACTATTTTTATTATTTTTCTTATTTTCTATTTTCCTTTTTTCTATTTTTCCTTATTTTCTCTTTTTCTTTATTTCTGTTTTTTTCCCAAAACCCTCTCCGCTACACATATTTTCTCCGACTCATCGCCCTCCTCATCAATCGACTTTCCGCCGCTTCCTTGCTTCTTTTCATCACTCAACCCTCTGCCTCCTCCTAGCTGCTCGACTCTCTACCTCCTCGCTACCTCCTCAGCGCCATCTTCTCCGCCTCCTCCTCACAGGCGCCGCCTCTATTTGTGTCATCTTCATCTCCTCTCACAATCGCCCCCTTGCTTTCAGCCCACACTTCATCGCCCTCTCACAGACGCCACTTCTATTTGTGCCATCTTCATCTTCTCCTCACAGACGCCGCCTCCTTGCTTGCTCATCTGACTTGCTCGCTTAATAGCCCATAGACTTCGGCCCCACAATAGTTTCTCTGGGTTGCGCTAGGGCTTGATTCCAGGTGTTTATTTTTTTTTCTTTCCTCTGCTTCTTCTTCTTAATTAATAAACTAAAGCTCAAAATTTTTTACCCTAAATGCCCAAAAAAACGAATAACCAATTGAAAAGTGAGTTAGGGGTTCACTTCCACTCATCATGCACTATAGTGTTCGAAATTACACTCTAGGTACTGAAATCGAGTCTAAACTCCCTCAAACCAAGTTTTTTGGCAACAGGGAATTCATGTCAACGACAAGAAATACATTGTGCACCTTCGGCGAGAGAAGAGGACTGAAGGGCTCATTCCAAGTTGTAATATTTCTTTGTAAAAGTGGCACCAATTGATAACTTAGGTGGAGAGCTTTCTATATATATGATCAATTTAAGTTTTTCGATAATAAACGGTGGTGCAGTAGTCAATATAGCGATGAGGATTTGACTATTTTCGAAGAGGAATGGCTAGAAAAATAAATATAAATCAAATATTATATATATATTTATTTTTTAAAAAAAATCTTAGGGGCGGTATCACTTGTCCCACCGGGAGATGCCACTAATAGTAAGGCAGAATTAAAATTTCTTGTGAGAGTAATTGTTAATTCAAAATTTATTATTGATTTAATTTTTGAGGTGTATTCTCTATTTAATATTTAAAATTTAAAATTTAAAATTTAAAATAGAAAAATCAATTTATTAAATTTAGATATTTATTTTCACTACACAATATATCAACTTTTCTATAATTAATTTTATTTTTTATTATTATTTTCTCTTTTCTATGAAATATCTATTTTCATTATCTAATTTATTATCTTTATTTTTTCTTTTTAAATTAAATAATATTTTAATATTTAAGAAATGAATTTATTTCTTAAATTTAAAGGAGTATTATTTATGAAATCTAAATTTAGAAAATGAATAGGATAATTGATATAAAGATTTTTTTATATAAAATATAAAATTGAAAATAAATTTTATGATTAGAGAAGCTAATGTAATGCTGTTAAATATAAAATTGAAGATAAGTTTTATGATTAGAGAAGCTGATGTAATGCTGTAATAATTTCAGAAATTATTGACGTCATCATTATCTTACGTGGCTTAAGAAATTTATGCAGCAATCCATAATTTTTTTTTCCCCTTGACACAATTAAAGACAAATTCAAATTACAATTTGGAATTGGAAGAAAATTGGAATCAAATCTTCACCGTACACGTGGATCACTTATTTTCAAATCGAACAAACTACACAACGCCCCTCAAATCTTCAAGCTCAGCGAGTGCTTCAGGCTGCCCACGTGCAAAACATGTGCCCCCAATGCCACCTTCCTCTCCCCAACCTCGTCCGTCAAGCTCAAGTCCCGGCAGACGTCCACCGGAAAAACCACCTCCGCCTCCGCCCGAGGCTGCAGATACACCTTCTCGAACCCCAACAAGTGTTTCATCGGCGCGTTGTGCACCCGCGGGGGCGTCGAGAAAAGGAACACGGTGTGGCTGCCGGAGGCGCCGCCGGCGTTGCGCACCCGCAGGCGCACGTCGAATGAGAGCCCTGAGCAGCCAGATTCTGAGAGAGGGAGGGAATGGCAGCGCTGGTAGCGGCAGGGATGATTGTCGTCGAGTGGGATGGAGACGAGCTTGGGGGCGGTGACGAGGTGGTGGGTGTAGTCGGTGTAGCTGAGGCCGTCGCCAAAGTTGTATACGGTCTCGCCGGTGTAGAAGCGATAAGTTCGTCCGGGGTATCCGGTCGATGGGTCGGGCCTCATCCGCATGTCGGTCATGTCGACGGAGTCGGCGAAGGACTCGGGGTACCACGTCACCGGCAGCCGCCCACCTGCAGAGCGTTTATATCAATTTTTTTCCCTCGCCGAACAATTTGAAACTTTGAGTTCTAACTGAGGATTTATTTTTTACATGGATTGAAGTATCCAAAGAGCACGTCGGCTATGGCCGCGCCGCCGGCTTCGCCGGGGTACCCCACCCACAGAATGGCGGGGATGTTATCGTTGCTCTTAGCGAAAGTGATATCAAACGGGCCACCGGACATGATTACGAGGACCACCGGGCCCTTGGCCGCCTTGGCCACTGCCGTGATTAGCGCCGTCTGCTGCCCAGGGAGGAGGAGGTTCACCCTGTCAAAGCTCTCCCTCTCTATTGACTGGTCGGCTCCGACGACCAAGACGGTGGCGTCCGCCGCTGAGGCGGCAGCGACGGCGGCGTCCAACTGGAGGGAGTTGCCGGAGCAACCCACGTTGGTGCAACCCGGCGCGTAGACAGTCTTGACGATGGCTGAGAGACCTTGGAGCGGACTCGTGTACTTGCACGGTGTGCCTGAAACATATTAACAGTATTAGAAGAACAGAGCAAGCTTTTGTTTCGGGGCCTAAAACAGAGCATCCATTTACCCTCGTAGTTTCCGATCATGGTGAAGGTGGCATTGGCGTTGGGCCCGATCACCGCCAACGATTTAATGGCCTTGGACTCAAGAGGGAGGTGTCCATGGTCGTTCTTGAGGAGGACGATGCCCTGCCGTGCGGCTTCGCGTGCGAGCTCCTGGTTCGCGGCCGTGCACACGTCGCCAGGGCCGAGGCCACCATAGGGAAGCTTTCGAGGATCGCCGTCAAAGAAACCAAGCCGCATTAAGACGGCGAAGTTGTTGGTGATGGCCCTGTCAACGTCCTCCTCCGCCAGCTTCCCGCCCTGGATGGCGGCCAAGGTGTGGCTGCCCAAGAACGACCCACAGTTGAGATCAAGCCCTGTAGAGATCAATTATCAGTGCGAAGATCATAAGTGGTTATTTTCAAATCTCCAAGAAATATCTTAACCTGCTTTGATTGTGATGGCTGCAGCATCCTCTGGAGTCTTGGTGTAGTGCTGGTGATAGTAAAGCTCACTCACTGAATCACAATCTGTGACAATGTATCTGTAATTTTGAGTTCAGCATCAAAAGAAGATTCAAGAAGAGAATTAATTAAGAGGAGGATTAGCAATTAGATGAGACCCATTGAGGTTCCATTCTCCTCTGATGGTTCCAGCAAGGAGGTCAGGATCAGCACAAGTAGGCACTCCATTGACTTGGTTGTAGGAGCACATAACACTGGCCACATTCCCATCGATCACACAGCTCTTGAATGGTGGTTGGAAGGTATCATCCATGTCTTGCTTCGTGACCTATAAACAGAGATGCATGATGTCTGATTGTTCAGAACCTGCTTCACATTGTACTCGAGATTGTAGTTACCTTTGCGTTGAAAGTGTAGCGTTGGATGCCTTTCCAGTTATCGACGTCGTAGGCAGTGTAATGCTTGCAGCAAGCAGCAACCTTGAGCTTGTCAGGGTCATCCGCTTCCTGCAAGCCCTTGACATAACCAGCGGCATATTTACTGGCCAGCAAAGGATCCTCCCCGGGGGTCTCCTGCCCTCTTCCCCATCTCGGATCTCTGAAGATGTTGACGTTGGGGCTCCAATATGTGAGCCCTGCCAGACCTACATTGTGCATTGCCCTGGCCTCAGTCGATACCACCTGAAACACATCGATACTTTCAGATCGATGCATCTAATTAAACCACGCTAATTAAGCACCGTTGCATTAATTGCATAAAAATCATCTCACCTTTCCGATGGCTTGGAAGAGGCTGGTGTTGAAGGAGGCGGCGGTGGTGATGACCTGGGGGAAGCTGGTGGCGCCAGGGACGAGGGAGGAGAAGTGCGTGCCGGGGCCGACGTAGGACACGCCGTGCAAGGCCTCGGACCACCACTCGTAGCTCGGGATTCCCAGCCGCGCCACCGCCGTCGCCTTGTTCACCAAGTTGCCGATTTTCTCCGGCAGCGTCAGCCGGCTGACCAAATCCTTGACCCTCTCGGCCGTCCCCAGCGAGGTGTTGCAGAACGGTAAGGTGGCCAGGGTCGGGTCCGACGTCACGTCGCAGGCGAAGAGTGGGGTTTGGGCGGCCACGCCATTGGAGGTGGAGCGAAGGAAGCAGGCAGCGCAGAACAGAGTTATCAAAAGACGGGACTTTGATGGCTCGCCCATCGTTCTCCCGAAATCAATGTCCGCCTTCCAGCACCACCACCACCACCTTCTCCTCGACTCCTCCTCTTCCTCTTTTCGCTGTATATATCCCTCTCTTTTTTCTCGTCGAGGTGGGTGGGGATGGTGCAGTTTGTTTGGAAGCGAAGTGGCCGCCCGTGAGCGAGGTAGCTCCACCGATGTCGACCGCGTGAATGTTTTGGATGGAACATGAATGGCGGATTTATTCTTCCGATGACGATCTCTAGGCTAAATGGGGCGAGACGCGGATGCAAATAAGAATTATTTTTCATTGTTTTTGTAAAGAATTTTTATTAGCCTCTGAAATTATTTTTCAAAACGATAAATCTCAAAATAAACAGGTTTTAAAAAACTATAAAATGATGGATTTAAAAACTATAAAATAAAATAATATTCGCTGAACCAAAAGGCCACTTAAAATAACAGAAGAACAGCAGATATGCCAAGACTACCAACTATTGAGATCAGTAGCAGCCATGCAACACATGCAGTGAGCCGGCAGCCTCCCATGCAGAATGGCAGTAGGTTACAGACGACCTGTGACTATCCTCTAAAAATTTATCTTTATGAACAAAAGTTATTAATTCACCGTGATTGTACTTATAACGTGTATACATTGAGGACTTCTGGTACGCCTATGAATAATGATGGTCTCAGAAAGAAACGAAAAATGACAACAAACATAATTTTAAAAGGCTTTTAAGGCTAAATTTTAACTTATAATTGGGTTGAAACCTTGCGTTGTAGAGAAATCAGTAAAACTGGTCCGCGTGTGTCGATTAATAGGGCATGCCGCATGCTCGTACATCGATTAAATTGAGGCGGCGTAGAAAACATGATCGGTGCATTTATCATCTATTCGTGTAGGGGGGGGGGGGGGGGGGGGGGGGGGGGGGGTATAAAAAATTTTCATCGATTATTAGTGATGGGGTTGTGGGGTTGAGCATCTGAGAGTTGACACGTGGAACGGAAAAGCTACGTGTCGGGCCCTGCTAAACCCGAATGCTTAGCTCGGACTCCTGAGATCATATTGGGAAGATAGACTCCCGAGGCCAAGTCGGACGGTAAACTTTCCAGACCATCTCGGGAGGACAGATCCCCGAGATCAACTCGGGATAATATACGCCCAGACCTTCCTGTGAAAACAAACTCCCAAAGCCCTCCCAGGAGAGAATATCCTGAGACCCTCTCGGGAGAGCGGAGCCCAAGGGTCAATGAACCCGATAGCTCGACTTCAAATAGTTGTTCCTCTTTTCGGATCAGGAAAGTCGTCGGATAGTTATTGTCTATCACACACGATAATTAAGGCTTTAATAGTTGCTGCAGCCGTTACCCAAAAGTTATCGTGTAACTAACAAATAAGAAACTTGAAAAAGAACGTGGAAGATACATGCAATCAATCCCTCGAGTATATAAGGCAATTGGGCACGCAAGTAAAAGGGGTACGCTCTCTAAACTCACAACTATTCTTCTTCCTCGTTGTCCTTTTGCAAGTAATTGAAGTCTGACTTGAGCGTCGGAGTGGGCTCTGTCGGAAAACCTCCGGTGTGTTCCCATTAACGTTCGTGTTGATCTCGCGAGCTAGGCACGATCTACTTCCCTCCGTCGTCATCCTCGTGGGCTGGACTCTGGTAACTCATCATCCGCGTCGATTCTTTCCGGATCAAGTTTGGCGCAGTCTGTGGAAATCTACTAAATCAAAGTACCAGAAGGAACACAGTGATGACCGAATCAGAGGGACAACCCATCATCTTGACAAAAGAGGAGTTGGATCGCTTGGTCACCAACGCCGTCAAGGGTGCGCTCGAACAACACCAAATTGAGCAAGTCGCACCACGTCGAGCGGCTCAAGGCAAGGGGAGATCCCCAGAATCTCCACCTCGTACCACCACAATCGAAGATCTGTTTCGCCACCGATGGGACGCACAGTGACACCTCCAGCGCACCAGTGAGATTCCTTGGGTGATCTGGAGAAGTCTAACTCCGTCGCTTCCAGCGTCCTAAGGCAGGAAGAATGACTGGGGAAGATGGAGGGGCCCAAGACTTTCCAGAAGACACCCTCCACCTCTTTCTCGCTTGACATCATAGAAGATCCTATGCAGAGGCAGTTTCGTAGTCCTGGCATCGCTGACTATGATGGGAAGACGGATCCAGAAGATCACATATGCAAATTCGAGAGCGCGGCTCTCTTGCACCAGTACACAGATGGTGTCAAGTGCCGAGTATTCTTGAACACTTTATCGAGGGCTGCTCAAAGATGGTTCCAGAGGCTGCCCCAGGGTTCTATCAATTCCTTCTTGGAGTTTAGAACCGCGTTCCTGCATCACTTCGCCAGTAGCTGTCGATATCAGAAGACGACGTTAAATCTGCTCACCCTCAAATAGAAGGCGAAGGAACCGCTGAAGGATTATATCCAGCAGTTCAACCGAGTGGCGCAAGATGCGCCAACCGCAACATCGGAGATCCTTGTCAGCGCCTTCATGCAGGAACTCTCCGAGGGTGACTTCTTTCGGTCACTAGTGAAGAAGCCACCAACCAGCTTCGACGACTTGCTGGGGTGTTCCGTTAAGCACGTCAACGTTGAAGAAGTGCAGCACGCTCGTCGCAAGGAACCAACTGGAGCCCTTATGCAGACCGTGGTACGGTCCGAGAGAAGGGAACCACCAGCACTGGCCCAGGCGAAAGATCTTCATTCTAGGAAAGACCACTGGGCTAGTAAAAGAAGGCTGGTAGAGACAGTCGATACCTAGGAACCAGAGCCACCAAAAAAGTAATGCGACTTTCACGGTAGTACGATACACTCTACAGAGGAATATCATGCCATGAAGAAAAGGTTGTCTGAGGAAGTAGATACCAAACCTCGGAAGCGATGGAAGAAAGCGGGGTACCGTCGGAGATCCCCTCGGCGGAGCCTTTCTCCTCGCAGACGGCAGTTGGGAGAGGAGGGAACCCGGCGGCTGTCTCGGTCATGTTCCAGGGGAAGGAGTCGTGAGAGGGCACCTGATAACCACCATTTTTGCTGATTATTTTAGGCTCTAAAATCCATGTTTAATCCACATTTTATATGCTTAAGTTTGCATTTGTATTAGGTTTCATATATTCCCTTCATTTTGACTTTTAATTCTAATCTTTGCATATTTGGGATATTTTGGCACTAAATTTGAATATTATTTAGTAGGCTTCAATTGATCATGGACCTAGATCAAAAGTGGGTCAGACTTGAGTCAGCATTGGATCCAGATCGAAGGGATCAAGCATCGGATTAATAGGAGCCGTCCATTCCAGAGAACGGCTAGATCTGAGCCATCGGTCAATTTCTGGTCGATCCGAATCTAAGATAGAATCAATCATGGCCATAGATCAAGATCTAAAAATTTCAGCTAGATCGGAAGAGATCTGACCGTTGGATCGAGCTCAAGATGTTCTAGACCATCCATTCAAGAAAAGGGAAGATCTGGACCATCCGCCACTGATCTGGTTAATCCGAGCCGGGGACAGGTAGATTAGGACCATTGATTGGGATCTGTAGAGTTTGGTTCAGATCTGAAGAGATCCGGCCGTTGGATGAAGCCAAATCGATCTCAGCCGTCCATTGATAATTATCTTTTGAGCTGTGAATTCTGGCTTGGTTGACTGGACTCAATCTGCTGGACCAGAACTGGACTGAACCGGAACTACTTGGCTTGGCTGAACCAACTGAAGCTGGCTTGGCTGAGCTGTTTAACTGAACCAAGTGCTGATTGAACCCAAGCTGGATTGAACCCAGGACTAAACCGAAGCTGGCTTGACTGATTGAATCAACTGAGTTGTTTGGCTGAACCAAAGCTGGACCGGACTCACGGCTTGGCTGACTAAATCGCGCGCAGCCAGAGGAATAAAAGAGATCGCGCAGAAGCCCTAATTATCCTCTCGGCACTTCATCTTCTCCACCACCGCAGGCGAGAGCGATCGGGGAGAGGGGTTGCAGATGAGGGGTTCCCGTCTAAACCCACCTTCTCTACCTCCACCAAGGGCCGGCTGGAGCTTCGATCGATCGCCGTTGAGGGGTTCCCGACTTGATCCGATCAACTCCATCCGCCTTCCACTTCATTGCCGGCGACCGACAGCTTCTTCTCGAGTTGAGGGGTTCCCAACTCGATCAAAGTTGTCATCCACATCACCACCGCAGAGCTAGGGCCCAGGGGTTCCGAGCCCTAGTCGACTCCACCGCCGGCGATTCCATTCTTCACTGATTTCCGACAGTAGCTCAATCTCTTCCAGCAGTTTATTTCAGCAGTCTTTCTTCATAGCATGTCTTAATAGCAGCTTTCCATTATTCTGATTTCAATTCAGTAATTTCAATCCATCAGCAGCTTTTCTTTCTAGACAGTTCTTCAATTCAGTTTCATATCATATCCGACTTCTTCACAGCTTCATCGTCACAGCAGGCCGATTGGCAACTTCTTCCACAGCAATGTCATCAGATGCATCAGTTCTTCCCCGTAGTTTTTCATCATAGCAATTTTACTCTTCACAGCACAGAATTATTGGGTCGATTGCATGTTTCAATTGGTTTTGAATGTTAATTGTTCTTGTTTGGTGAATGTTTGGGATAATTTGATGAATGTTGTATTGATGGATCTTCCCCAATTCAAATTGCACGCACTTTTGTTATTTTAATTCATGCATATGATGTGTTCGATCAAATGCTTCTTAGAATAGTTAGTTTCAATTGTGATGTTTCTTAGTTGTTTAAGTTTCGTTCTGAGTTGCTCTTCCTATTGTTTTTAGTTTTAAGTCTTTATTACATGCAAGTAAGTTAGTTTAGAATAGATTTCTTTAATGCTGTAGGTTTGCTCTGTGTTTAATTTCGTTAATGTTTCATTTCAAGTTGTGCCTTCTTTTCTGCAATTGTAGTCAGGTTAATTTAGATTTCATTACCTGCCTTGTCTTTCTTTAATTAGACTAGATTTCATACTTGCTCTGTTATTCATTTCGTTTATTAGTCTTAGCAACTCAAATCCAAACCCAGTTCATATCTAAAATCCAAAAGCAATAAGATTCAATCCTGAGATTTATCTTGCACTAATTACATTCGTTGGGAGACGACCCGAGTTACTCTATGCTACATTAGTTTAGAGGAATTCGGTACTTAAATTGTATTTGAAACCGTAACACGACAAAAACGGTCATCAAATTTGGCGCCGTTGCCGGGGAATGTAGTGGTGCTTGATAATTATATCTTTTGATTCTATTCTTGATTGCTTTATCTTTTGTATATGGTTGTTGCTATTTTTCTTGTTTGATTTGTGACAGGGCTGCAAGATCAAAATGGTTTCACCAGAGGACTGTAAAGAGATCACAAGTGCACTGTCAGAGTTAAAATTTTGGTTGAATCAATTGCATCAACAAATAACACCCAACAGTGATTCATCTACTTACCAACAGCCGTGTCCACAATTTCAGCAATCACATTCGAATTTTCAACAACCCAATCAGATTTTTCAGCCACATTTACAGCAATTTCAGGAACCAAACTTTCAATTTCAGCCACAAGATCAACCATCATTTCAAAATTTTCAACCAAATCAGAATTTTCAGAATGGGCAGCCCCAATTTTCAGTTTTTGAGCAACCATATCAGTTTTGTCAGCCTCAAATTCAGCAACTACAACAATTCTAGCCACCACAGCAATTCCAACAATTTCAGCAAGAATTTCAGCATTTTAACCAAAATTTCCAGCAGCCTTTTGAAAATTTTCAGCATGGAAATAATCAATTTCAACCTCAATTCCAGCAATATAATCAAGGGCAGCAAGGCTTGCAATCATTTCCAGTTTTTCCAGCTCAAAACCAACAAAATTTTCAGCCAACACAGCCCTTGAATCAAAATTTCCAGCCCTACAGTCAGGGGTTTCAAGGGCAGAATTTTCAGCCCTCGTCACCTAATTTTTCAGCTCAAAATCAGAACTTTCAAGGCTGCATTTCCCAGCAAAATTTTCCAGCATATCAGCCCTCTAATCAGTTCTTTAATCAGCCCCAACAGTCATGTTTTCAAGGATCTCAGCAAGCTCAACCATTTCACCCTACTTCATCCTTTCAAAATCAATCATGGAGCTTTGCTAATCAAGGAGGTTATGGGGATTCTAGTGCAGGAAATATGCAACAACAAGGGTTGGAGGAGATAGTTCAACAAGTTTTACTATATCATCAACAAGAGAAACAAAGGCAAGCCAAAGAATCAGAACAATCCCCCGGAGTTGGATTTATATCAGTTCAAGGTGACCCTAGCGCATGGCCAAGTCCTTCTTCAAGTAATCTTGCAAATTTGATAGAAGAAGAAGATGACGTACTCATCAAAGTCTGGGCACCTAAAGCATGCATCCTTCCGGAGATTCCTGCTCAAAATCCATTGCCAAATTTTTCAGCTCAAGAAGAAGAAACTGAAGCTCCACAGGACCATTCTAGACTTTTATTTTCTGATGATAGCATTATTGATGGTCCTAATTTTTCTGACGCTGTTGTTGCAGATATTACAGAGGAAACTTGCATAGGAGATGATTCCATAGGTGTAGGGGACTGCACTAAGCCCCAGGGACCACCACAAGATTTAGATGATGAACCAGAAAGTGTAGGGACTTGCATGGTGGAAGCAAGCACCCAAGGATCACCAGTTGATTGTCCACCAGAGCCTGAGGCTGAAGAGGAGCATGTACTTGACCAGGAGGAAGCCATGGATACATCTACCCTTGTAGAACCTCCAAGTATTCTCCAGCACGCTCAGGTAAGTATTTCTCCCCTTTCTTCAGAAAAATGCAGTGAGGTACCTAGTGCTGATGTTATTGATTCTGATGAATTTATTGATATACCTTGTGTAGAGATTGTTTGTGAAAATCCAATAGAGGCACCCATAATTGATGTTGTTTTCTATGATGAATCTTTTGATACATCTGTTGTGGATATGACTAGTGAAAATTTTTTAGAAGTGCCTGAAATGGATGTTATTTATTTTGATGAATCTCTTGTTATATCTTATGCTGAGGTTGAATGTGAGAAACTTTTGGAAATATCTGAGATTGATTTGATTGGCTGTGATACATTGCATGATACACCCTTAATTCAAAATAATTGTGAAATTTCTATTGATGAGCCAGAAATTGATTTCTTTATTTGTGATGAGTATCTGGATGCAAATTTGGTTGGAAATAATTTTGAAAATTTCATTGAGATACCAGAATTTGATTTAATTAGACATGATGCAGTTTTGGATACACTTTATGCAGAGACTAATATTATTTTATTTCTTTCTGACCCTGCACACTTGAGAGAGGTATTACATTGTTTTGCAGGGTCTAGAAGACTTCAGGAGTGGGTGCTCCAACTGAACAGACTTCAGCCTCCTGGAAGGACTTCTGAAAGGCATAAAGAAGGAGGAGATGATTTTGCTTTAATTCGAAGAACTCCATTCCTTCAGTGGATTTTGAACCTGAATCGCCTTAGGCCACCAGAGAAATTTTTTGTGAAGTTCAAGTGTGGGGGAGTTCTCAATCTCTCGACCACCCATTTTCCTCCACTACCACGATGGAGGCTACTTCTGGATAGGCTCCGTCCACCAGAATAAAGGGGAGTTTGTTCCTTTACTTTACTTTTCTTGTTTTTCTTTATGTTATACTCGCATGTTTGTTTACTTTTATACTTTGCATTTATACTTTGTTTCCTCATTTTGCATTTTGTTTGGCTTTGAATAAATCTTGATTGATTTCGAGTTGTATCTCCTTACATGTTCCTTTATTATGCTTTGAGAATCATAAAAGATAGTTAAGTCTGATTATCGAGTTTTGGTTTCCTTGGTATGCTTGGGGATATTAATTGCATTTAGTCATTTGTTGTGGTGATAGACTCTATCTTGTTGGATTAAGCATGACATTTTATTGATCACCTAGTGAGGATATTGCCATGCCTATCCTTTATCCTCTTATGTGTGATAGCATTTGTGATACTTGACACTCTAGAACTTGCTTTGATTCTTTTTGAAATTACATTATCATAAGCTTACACAAATATGATAGAGGCAATCTTTCTTGTGGAACTCTTAGTTTTCCCTCTACCTTGCTATTGTTACTAGAGAGCGTTTCACCTATTACCTTCATGTTTCATTGTCTTTCAGATCCTCTCATTGTCACTAGATTATCACTGTCATATCTTTGTTAGCTTGATCTTTCCTTGAGCATTCGATGAAAGCATGGGGTGATTGCATGATGAGTACATTTTTATTAGCCTCTGTTATTGTAAGTTTGAGATATATCATGCCTTGTTACATATTTAGTAGTTTTCGCGAGACGCTCAAATTTTAAGTGGGGGGGGGGGGAGACAAGTGTATATGGATGAATGCCTGTGTGAAAAAAAAAATCTCTCTATGAAAAAAAAAAGAAAGAAAGAGAGATAGAAAAAAATAATAAAGAAAAAAAAATGAAAAAAAAGAGAGAAAAGAATGGAAGAAAAAAAAAATCTCTCTATGTGGAAAAAAAAAATTTCCTCAAGCATTCGAAATTTTGTTAGTGATAACAAAAAGAAATATTTTCTTGATGTGTACTCTTTTGATATTATTGTTTAGAGAAATTCAAAAGTTATGTTGATCCCTACATGCACTTTGAGAGATATTGTAAATGGTTGATGTGTAGTGCATTGAGAATGTGAAAGGAGAATTTTGAGTGTTGGAGGTTGATTGAGTTATTTACTTTGGACTATTGTTTGATTGTATACATCATGTTAATTACCCCAATGCTCTCATCTTCTCTTTTATCTTCTTTCATGCTCTCTATGATCTTCTTTGTTATCTACCATTTTTGTTCCTTGTAGCATTTGGTTTCATTATTATTCATTGAAAAGCCCTCTTGATTTGTGTACTTATGTTATAGTAGTGGAGAAGTAGAAGATAAGCAAGCATATGGTAGTGCAATGTCATGAATGTTTTGAGAGAACTCCACTTCCATATTTGTTATTTTGTGAGCATCAGTGCATATATCTATCTTGTGAGGTTTTTGTCATGCTTAGTTTATTCAAGTTGATGAAATTACCATGCTTTTGACTTATGTGAGATTTGGAACCATAAATACATGGATGCTTGAGACTTGATGATCCTAAGTAACTTTCTTTTATTATTTCTTAAGGTATTGATAGGGAATGTAATGTTTGGGAGATATGTTGTTTTCTTTTAGTTTTATTTACTTGTGCGAGACGCCCAAGAATAAGTGTGGGGGAGTTGATAACCACCATTTTTGCTGATTATTTTAGGCTCTAAAATCCATATTTAATCCACATTTTATATGCTTAAGTTTGCATTTGTATTAGGTTTCATATATTCCCTTCATTTTGACTTTTAATTCTAATCTTTACATATTTGGGATATTTTGGCACTAAATTTGAATATTATTTTGTAGGCTTCAATTGATCATGGACCTAGATCAAAAGTGGGTCAGACTTGAGTCAGCATTGGATTCAGATCGAAGGGATCAAGCATCGGATTAATAGGAGCCGTCCATTCCAGAGAACGGCTAGATCTGAGCCATCGGTCAATTTCTGGTCGATCCGAATCTAAGATAGAATCAATCATGGCCATAGATCAAGATCTGAAAATTTCAGCTAGATCGGAAGAGATCTGACCGTTAGATCGAGCTCAAGATGTTCTAGATCATCCATTCAAGAAAAGGGAAGATCTGGACCATCCGCCACTGATCTGGTTAATCCGAGCCGGGGACAGGTAGATTAGGACCATTGATTGGGATCTGTAGAGTTTGGTTCAGATCTGAAGAGATCCGGCCGTTGGATGAAGCCAAATCGATCTCAGCCGTCCATTGATAATTATCTTTTGAGCTGTGAATTCTGGCTTGGTTGACTGGACTCAATCTGCTGGACCAGAACTGGACTGAACCGGAACTACTTGGCTTGGCTGAACCAACTGAAGCTGGCTTGGCTGAGCTGTTTAACTGAACCAAGTGCTGATTGAACCCAAGCTGGATTGAACCCAGGACTAAACCGAAGCTGGCTTGACTGATTGAATCAACTGAGTTGTTTGGCTGAACCAAAGCTGGACCGGACTCACGGCTTGGCTGACTGAATCGCGCGCAGCCAGAGGAATAAAAGAGATCGCGCAGAAGCCCTAATTATCCTCTCGGCACTTCATCTTCTCCACCACCGCAGGCGAGAGCGATCGGGGAGAGGGGTTGCAGATGAGGGGTTCCCGTCTAAACCCACCTTCTCTACCTCCACCAAGGGCCGGCCGGAGCTTCGATCGATCGCCGTTGAGGGGTTCCCGACTTGATCCGATCAACTCCATCCGCCTTCCACTTCATTGCCGGCGACCAACAGCTTCTTCTCGAGTTGAGGGGTTCCCAACTCGATCAAAGTTGTCATCCACATCACCACCGCAGAGCTAGGGCCCAGGGGTTCCGAGCCCTAGTCGACTCCACCGCCGGCGATTCCATTCTTCACTGATTTCCGACAGTAGCTCAATCTCTTCCAGCAGTTTATTTCAGCAGTCTTTCTTCATAGCATGTCTTAATAGCAGCTTTCCATTATTCTGATTTCAATTCAGTAATTTCAATCCATCAGCAGCTTTTCTTTCTAGACAGTTCTTCAATTCAGTTTCATATCAGATCCGACTTCTTCACAGCTTCATCGTCACAGCAGGCCGATTGGCAACTTCTTCCACAGCAATGTCATCAGATGCATCAGTTCTTCCCCGTAGTTTTTCATCATAGCAATTTTACTCTTCACAGCACAAAATTATTGGGTCGATTGCATGTTTCAATTGGTTTTGAATGTTAATTGTTCTTGTTTGGTGAATGTTTGGGATAATTTGATGAATGTTGTATTGATGGATCTTCCCCAATTCAAATTGCACGCACTTTTGTTATTTTAATTCATGCATATGATGTGTTCGATCAAATGCTTCTTAGAATAGTTAGTTTCAATTGTGATGTTTCTTAGTTGTTTAAGTTTCGTTCTGAGTTGCTCTTCCTATTGTTTTTAGTTTTAAGTCTTTATTACATGCAAGTAAGTTAGTTTAGAATAGATTTCTTTAATGCTGTAGGTTTGCTCTGTGTTTAATTTCGTTAATGTTTCATTTCAAGTTGTGCCTTCTTTTCTGCAATTGTAGTCAGGTTAATTTAGATTTCATTACCTGCCTTGTCTTTCTTTAATTAGACTAGATTTCATACTTGCTCTGTTATTCATTTCGTTTATTAGTCTTAGCAACTCAAATCCAAACCCAGTTCATATCTAAAACCCAAAAGCAATAAGATTCAATCCTGAGATTTATCTTGCACTAATTACATTCGTTGGGAGACGACCCAAGTTACTCTATGCTACATTAGTTTAGAGGAATTCGGTACTTAAATTGTATTTGAAACCGTAACACGACAAAAACGGTCATCAGCACCTCGTCACTCTCTCTCACCCGAACGAGACCCCAAGAAGGGCAAGACTCCTATGCATGGTCCTCCTTTGGGAAATGTGGGAGTGATCTTCGGAGGTCTTACCGGAGGAGACTCTCATCGGGCAAGGAAGGCTCACACTCATCGCCTGGAGAACTATGTCATCGGGACAATCAGTAGTCAGCGTTAGGGCCCTGTCATCTCATTCGGCCCAAACGACCTAAAAGATGTGGAGGCCCCTCACGAGGATGATCTGGTAATTCTTGCATGCATAGCAAATTATGAAGTTAAGCGTGTCTTCGTGAATACAGATAGTTATATGAACATCCTGTACAAGGCGGCCCTAGACCAGATGCAGATCGATGATGATGAGTTGTGTCCGGTCTCCACTCCACTCTTCGGGTTCACCGGATACCGAGTGCAGCCAATAGGGCAAATCTCCCCATCCCTATCATTGGGAGATGACGAGGAGGACTCCTTTCCTGGTCATGGATGCCTCCTCATCCTACAACGCCATCCTGGGACACCCAACACTCAGCGTATTTCAGGTGGTGGTCTCAGTCTACCACCAAAAGATCAAGTTCCCGGTGGGCGAGCAGGTGGCCGAGGTCAAGGGGGATCAACTAGCCTCCTGGCGATGCTACAACGGGGAGTTCAGGTCTGAAGCTCGCAAGAACCCGAAGGCTGATGAAGCTCTACAAATTGACCTCGCCACCCCTCGAAAGGACGAAGGACCCAAAGAAGAACGAAGGGAGGTCGAAAGCGAAGAGGTCCAGATCCACCCTCAATAGACGCGCGGGGGGGGGGGGGGGGGGGGGGGGGGGGGGGGGAGGGGGTCACAAGGATTGCTGCCGACCTCACACCGGAGATGAGGAGCCAACTGATCGATTGCTTGCAAAACCATCAGGACGTGATTGCGTGGGCTACCAAGGAGATCAAGGGAGCCACCCCCCAGCCATGGTCACACATCACTTGTATGTGACCCCTGGAGCTCGACCAGTGAAGCAAAGGCGAAGACATTTCACGCCCGAGCAGGATAAGGTTATCACAGAGGAGATCACCAAGTTGTTGAGGGTTGGGCACATAAAAGAAGTTCAGTTCCCAACTTGGTTAGCAAATGCAGTAATTGTCCCTAAGCGGGAGGTAAATGGCTGGTCTGTATCGATTTTAGAGATTTGAATAAAGTCTGCCCTAAAGATTGCTATCCCTTATCTTGGATAGACCGGCTAGTGGATTCTACTTCCGGTTGCGATTTTATTTCAATGTTGGATGCTTACCAAGGATATCACCAAGTCCCTCTTGCTCCTGAAGACCAAGAGAATGTCAGTTTCGTGACAACAAATGAGACTTATTGCTATAACGTCATATCGTTTGGGTTGCGTAACGCTAGTGCGACCTATCAGCGGATGATGGATAAGGTCTTTCGACATCAGATAGGGAGGAACATCGAAGTATATGTGGACGACATCCTAGTCAAGAGCGACATGGGGAAAGGCATGATCGCCGACCCGAAAGAGACGTTTGCCACCTTGAGAGCCAACAAGCTAAAGCTGAACCCCGCTAAATATCTGTTCGGGGTGAAGAGTGGCAGGTTCTTAGGGTATATGGTGACGGAGAGGGGAATTGAGGCTAATTTAGAAAAAGTAAAGGTCATTTTGGACATGCTATCTCCTCGCAACTTCAAGGAGGTACAACGCCTGAATGGCAGAATTACAACCCTATCCAGGTTCATCTCTAAGTCTGCCGATAGGACCCTGCCCTTCTTTAAGATTTTGAGAAAGGCAGTCAAGTTTGACTAAGACGACCAGTGTGAGAAGGTGTTTGCAAATCTTAAAGTCCATCTGGTTGAGCTCCCCTTCCTTTACAAGCTAGTGGAAGGGGAGACATTATTCATCTACCTGTCCGCAGCTGAGCATGCGGTGGGCTCCACACTCATCCGAGAAGAAGGCACTGTGTAATATCCAGTCTACTTCTTCGGACACCTCCTGAAGGACGTAGAGACACGATACACTATGATGGAGAAGTTGACCTATGCTCTGGTATTAATGGCCCGGAGGCTCCGGCCATACTTCTTTGCATATCCTGTTGTAGTTCTCACCAACATCCCGCTCAAACGAGTCCTCACCAATTCGGAAGCTTCGGGTTGGTTGATCAAATGGGCCGCAGAGTTGAGCGAGTATGGGATTGAGTACCAGCCTCGTACTACCATCAAGGCACAAGCTCTTTCAGATTTCATGCTAGAAGCCGAAGGAGTTTGGAAGATCTATGTCGATGGGTCATCCAACAGCAAGCACAGCGGAGTCGGGGTGCTAATGGTCCCCCCCCCCGGTGAGATACATTGCATTTATCTATCCGGCTCCACTTTCGACCCACCAGCAATAAAGCTGAGTACGAGGCGATCCTAGCACGGTTACAAGCAACCAAGCACATGGGAGCTGCTCGAGTCATCCTGCATTCGGACTCCCAGCTCGTTGCTTAGCAAATAAAGGGCGACTTCAAAATAAAGTGTGAGCGCCTACAAAGGTATGTAGCCATATATGAGCAGCTGAGATCCTCTTTCACAGAGGTTATTCTGTAGAAGATCTCCTAAGCAGACAATGTCAAGGCAGACGAGCTAGCCAAATTGGCTAGCTCCATTTCTGCATGGAAGTTAGACGAGCCCAGTACCACCGAAGGGACAGTGGCTCAGATCGAAGAAGAAGCTGGTGGCATTATATTAATTGTTTGGAGAGAGTCCTATGTGGAGTTCCTACGCAGTGGAAATATGCCGACTGATGATAAAGGAGGTCGACTCTTTCGCCACCGGGCTTCTAGATTTATGTTGATCGGAGATCAATTATACAAGAGAGACTTCACCCGACCATTACTCAAGTGTGTCGGGCCAGAAGCCTCACCTCTATTCATATCCATGCCGAGAACTGCTCAAGATGACTTCGAAAGTCATGAGTTCCATCTTCGCGAAAGGTACTAGCCTTATGTATGAAGATGAGTCAATCTGAGAGAGCGATCTTGGCTCGATTCGAGTCCGACGATCGAACCAACTAGACGATAGGAGATGAGATAAAAAATATTGACAATTGCTGTTGTTTGTGGGTTTCCTCGCTGCTGTCGGTAGCGCAACCGATGACAAGAGGATCTAGAGGTCGACAAGGGACCTCCGATAGAAGGTCAGCTGATGGCAAGCCCTTGCAGTGGTGCAAGGGTTGGGCGGCGACGGCGATGCACCCAAGGCAGCATCACGTCAATGTTGTTCATGCACGTCTGAGTGGTAGTCTACGGCCGGAGCACTCGAGTTTCAGTGTCCTTCTAGCTACCTGGGGATGCTAGTCGAAGGGGCGGTGGGCGGCGGCTGCTTGGGCGGTAGTGGCGAAGATAGAGGAAGAGAGAAGGAGGGTTTTGATTAGGTTGATCAAAATGTTAAAATTCCTATCCTGTCTATATCAATATATAGGTCTAATAAGTTAGAGGTGCAAGTCCAAAACCTATATTTGATAACCTACAATGTTAAATCCGACTATTTTAACTTGGCCTGGAAAATTTTTCGAAAAAATTTAGGAATTTCGTGACCCAAACTGAAGCTATAGGGTTAAACCGCATTGAACCCTAAGTTTGAGGGCCTGGAATTTAATAAAAAACCCAAATACTAAGTGCTAAATGGCGTAAAACCCTAAGCCTAAGGGCTTAGAGTGAATTGATAGCTTTTGAGGGTTTAAAACGCAAAACGACCACCCTCACTTATACCGCTCGCCCTCTTCCCTATTACATCACAAATCTCGCCTTCTTCCCTTCTGCCTTTCGCCACCCGACACTCGAAACCAACCCGCAACTTCCACTCGATCCATGACACCAAGTCTCCTACCCGACGAGCTCAACGTCGGCGACACCTCTACCTCTTCTTGAGCGATTTGGCGTCCACACAAATCCCTTTCGGAGGATGCTTCGGGCTTCTTTGTGGGGTGTAGTTCTGGGGTGGTCGTGTCAGCCTAGAGCAGGGATTGTGGTCTTCAATTCCCAGTAAAGATTAGGTAAGAGTTGGGTGTTTGGATTGATCACTTCTATCTCCTTGGTTTTTTTTTCCTGATTTCTCTCTTGGATCATGAAGCGTGGGCAATTTCTGATCCGTTTGTATGTGATGTTGCCACCCTAGCATAGTGATGGTGGGAGTCAAGGAAGACGACCATCGGTAGCACCTCAGTGACTGTGAGCTCTGATTTCGCTAGATCCAAGTAGGGAGGCCTCGCCAGTGTAACCAAGGTAAGGATAGTGCTTACTAGGTTGAAATTTGTGATACGGAGGCATAGATTTCCATTCGATTAGTAGCTATAAACTGGTTGTGTGTTTTCTTTGAATTGGAATGGGATCTTGATGTGAATTGTGGTGTTGGAGATGAGTCTATGTGGAATGAATGGATTTCTTCTCTGTGACAGGGCTTCCGGGTGGGTTGTGGCTGTGTGGGACAAGGGTTGGTGTCTTGATCTGGCAACTAATGGATAGGTAATCCCTGTGGTAAGCTCTGATTAAATTTTGTATGAGCAATGGGATGTGAATGCTGGACTTTGGTTGATCCCTTTTCATATACTGAGTTTTTGGCATTAGATACTTGTAGGAACACCATTTTGTGGACTACCTGCTATTTTGGGAACCTACTGTGAGTAGTGTTTGATCCATAGATGGTTTTGGAAATCAGTTTGTAGAAATTGGAATCAAACTTCATCAAAATTGCGTGGTGCATCTATTGGATCTATTTGGACTTGATTTTGATAGAACTTGATACCATTAGAAGGACTGATTGGGTTGAGACTAGGTCTAATTTGATATTTAAACCTCATAATCTAAGCTAGATGAACTTTAGATCGAAATAACCTAAAATGAACCTAATCTTAAATTACGTGGGTAATTATAAATCTTTCATTTAATTAGATGTAATTAAATGAAATGGGAATGATTAGGTTAACCCTAATATGATTTAGGGATTTATTAGCTATTTACTATTTTATGTGATAGCTATTTAAATATGTCCTTTGATATAGGGACTTGATTTGGATTATTGTGGCGGATTATTGGCGGGTGGTTCTCTTGTCATTTAATACGGAATTCTTCCATTTGAAGGCGGGTACTTCTTTCTTGTATCTGTAGTTCCACTTTACCTTTATGTATGACTATTTATTATTTATGCAGTAGGTTTTATTTACCTTAATTCTGCTACCGTGTGTTAACCTGCTTGATACTTATGCTTGATCTTGGATATGATCTAGATTTCCTTCTATACAGTCTCGTTTATTATTATCTAATTCTGTATAGCATCGGTATTAGCATGAGTATGTAGATATATGATAGCATGTCACTGTATAGTTGCATTGATTGATTCTAATTATACTTGCATGTGTACCTAGATATATTATGATTGGGTTATGATACATGTTTACGACCTGTGCATGTTAAGTTGAGTTATGTGTCGATGACTTGGTAGGGGTTGCATGTGTTAGAGTCATGCACAATCCCTGCATCGTTGCAGGTCGGCAATTAGCGAGTCTCTTGTGGTTGAGCCTATCATCTTCCGGCACATGATATGCACACATGGTCACTCATGGGTTAGTGGATACCGTTGGGCGTGTGCATTTGCTCTGTACTGCTCCACTCTACCGCTCATGGGTAGTGGTTTCGGAGCATAGTAGCATGACAGGGATCCCTTCTCTTCCCATAGACCAGAGAAGATGAGAGAGATATCTCCCCATATATACATGAGGCGGAGCGAGAGCTCCACCAGCATCCTGTCCACTCGGTCACTCAGGAGTAGTGATGGCAGAGTACAGACAGTGTCACAGCTCTACCCACTCGGCTACGCATATGACATGTCTCGATGGCTAGACTGGTGTTAGGGGTGACCTTGTCATTACATCATATGGTTTGATGACCTTGCACTTGCTCATATGATACGAGTCCTTTTTATGATCAGGATAGGCTGATTTCAGGTATGTACATTCAGTTGTTACTTTCAGTTATGCATATTTTAATATACCTGTGAAACTGTATCATATTGTTCCTGTATAACTTATTTAGCTACTTTTTCTGTCATGTATATCTTTCTCTATAGCTATAGAGGCCACTTGGACTCACCACCCGTCACAATGTTTTTGTTTTCAGGTTAATAGGTCTGGAGGAGCCCAATTGCCAGTCCCGGGTCCCCACGACTCCATTTGATGGGTGCTTCCGCATGTTTTGTTTTCTTTTTATAGCATGTTCTATACTTTGTATTCATTTATATTGTTAGTGATATGAGAGAAATGTCCTAAGGCAATCGTCTTATGATTGTAAACATTCATTTTAATAAATGAAAATTCACTATTTGAGTATACATGTTTGTGTATTTGATTGGGATCTTAAACTCATCTACTGAATGTCCGCAATACAATTCACAGCATAAGAGAATTTGTGATGAGATCACAACTAGTGATTATCTCTACATGTGCAATTGTGAAGTATTGAAAATATCCCTAGTCGATGAATTGATAAAAACAGACACTATCAATTCTGTTCAGACTAGCATGGGTTATTCTCTAATCAGCTGATTCTCACTGGCTGGTGACATTGGGATGTCCGGAGATAAACATGGATGCTAGTTAAGGGAACTAGTTCATTGGAGTGACTAGCTGTAAAACTTCATATGGTAATCTATATAGATATGTCAGTGAAGTTCTTACTGCAGCTTAAGTGCGATGTTCCTTTGACTTGCGGTGTTCAAGTCATCTTGGTCATGGAGACTTATACTTTAACATCTTAAGCAAGCATCTCCAAGGAGGTGTGGACCCAGGATGATTGGGTATAAGCCGAAGTGCCCGAAGATGTTTGAGCAGCCTACAAAGGATTCACCACTCCTTGCGAGGAGATGTATACCCAGGCCTATCGTCGGATTGTTAATCAAAGCCTCTGGCCAGAGCATATCATGTTTAGAGTATGAGTCTCTTAAATACATGAGAGTAATTAGAAATCCAAAGGACGAGAAAGACACTACTTGGGCTAGGTGTGACGTAGTCAGTCTAGTGGGGACTGACACAAACAGACCATGTCCTGAACCAAGTGGGTATAAGATGGTGAAGGGAATGGGGCACGATTCATTAGAGCTGCTGAAGGGTTTCAGAAATATTTCTGAGGTCAACCGTTGATCTTTCGATTAATTGGGGGTCATGATGTACTACTAGGTGCCACTCATGATCGTTCTATAATTAGTTGATTATAGACGGCCAACATAAATCGAAAGCCTATTTAGTCACACGCACTACGAGTAATCCGAGGGATTTAAAACGAGTTGAAAATTAGATTTTCCAATCAAGAGAAATAAGTCGAATCTGAATTAATCAAAGGCGCAATGGATGCTTAAAATGGCTAAGTCTTTTGAAGGCTTATCGGGCGAATTAAATGAGTTTAATTCGCGAGGGATTGGGCTTGAAGTGGCCGACCAAAGAGGGTGCCCACCCTCTTTGGTTTGGCCGGCCACAATAAAAGAGAGAACCAATTTATTTGGTTTATTTTATAAAATAAATCAAGTACGATTTGTTTTATAAATTATGGATAAATAAATTTGTATAAAGAAATTTATATAAAGAAATTTATAGAAATTTATTCTTTTTTATGGAAATTAAAATGATCCATGGAATGGTTTGTTTTAATTTTATAAAATCAATAATGAATTGATTTTTCCATAATAAGAAAATTTATAAATTTCTTGTAAAATTTATTCCATAATAAAAGGAGAGATGTATTTGTTTTATTATAAAATTAGTTATAATAAAACTTGGTTTAAACGGAATAATTCATAAAGAAAATTTATAAGATAAATTTCTTATGAAAAATTCCGTTAAAGGGGAGACTTGGCAAGGGAGAGGCTACTATATAAAGGAACCAAGGCTAGGCTTGATTTCCCTAATAGATTGATCAAGAGATTAACTCTCTCCCTCTCTCTCTCTAACTCTCTCTCTCTCTCTAGGGCCGGCGCCCTTTCTCTCTCTAGGGCCGGCTCTCTCTCCTCCCCTAGGGCCGGCGCAAGCACCTAGGGTGCCCGTGAGTTTCCTCCACCAAGTTCGTGCCGAAGAAGAAGAAGAAGCGGATCGCGACTCCTTCCTTCCTTTCCCGGAATTTTGATTCCGTTACTTGGTGGTTAGTTTCCATCCTTCTCTCTTGATTTTCTAGTTGTGTCTTTGGAGAATCTAGTAGTTCTCATCGACACAAAACTCGTGGCTTTGCGAAGTCATCCCGAAGAGAACTCGGCGTGGACGCGAATAGAGGCGGAGCTTCCAAGGGACGCTACGGTTGGATCTCGTCCCTTACTTCGAGTTACGCGAGGTACTAAGTAAATTAGTTTACTTTTCCGTAAAGTTTTAATTTATGATCATGTCCACACATCATAAGATTGCATGCTAGATACGTAGTTAAAATAATTTGAGAAATTATTTTATGCTAATTCTTCCGCTGCACGTAAAAATTTAAAATTTTACGAACTCGTATCCTTGTCAACATGCACCCGGTCCCAACATATATATCATGAACTTGTATTTGTGATTCATTCGTGTGGTATTATATTTTTTTGAGTCCTCTATTAGACTTTGTGTTGTGGTTTTGTTGCGCCTGCCCTGGGGGCAGCTCAGGTGAGTTTTACGATTTTCCATACTGTGATGTATTTATTTTCTTATGATATATATATGTTTTGAGGTCAGAGACAATTTATATGCATGCGTGTTTGTGTGTATGTATAAATTATCCGTCAGACAGGGGAGATGCTGTCTGATTTTATATTGGATTAGAGGCTCCGTAGGTCTCGGGGCGTGACATACAACCTTTACCATTAGCTTTAAATTTGACTCAAGACCAAGTTAGCTCACAACCAAACCTCTTGGTTCAACAACCAAACTTTTTTAATTAAAACGAAACCAATTTGATTTATAATTAAACCAAAGAGTATTCAACTCGTCTTTAAAAGATGTGGCTCATCCGCGCTTCTATTGTGACAACATATCTTTCATATTTGCCCTTTGTCTAGTCCAACCAAATTTAATCTCTCTCGATCTGAGAATATAATTTTCAAACTCATTTTAAGTCTTTCAGATAAACTCGTAATGTGTGTGACCCAATAGGTTCTTGATTATTTTGGTCGTTCATAATTAACCATTAATTATGGATCGATCATGAATGACTCCAAGTAGTCCATCATGACCTCCAATTGATTGAAAAATTATACGGTTGATTCCAGAATCACTTTTGAACCTTTAAGCATCTACAATGAGTTGTGTAGGTCCCGGTAACCCGGCTAGAGGGGTTGAATAGCCTTATAAATAAGTTAGCCAAAAATATCTCTTGCCTATTGCACTTATCAAAGATAAAAAATTACTTAAACAGTTAAAATAAAAATCAATAACATAAAAGAAAGAGATTGAGATTTACTTGATTTGTAACCAGGGAGGTTGTTAATCTAAGGTAAAGAAAGCTCTGTTGATGCAGTCTAACCCTGATTGTTGTTTTGGTGTTGACACCGATTTAAGTTTTGATTTAAGTCTGGTTAAACGCATGGGGATTAAGTCCTAGTCGCGGACTGGGCACGAAATCCTAACTTGGAGGGTTGGGTGAAAAGTCCTAGCTTGGAAAGCTAGGTGAAAAGTCCTAACTTGGAAGGTTAGGTGAAAAGTCCTAGCTTGGAGGGCTAGGTGAAAAGTCCTAGCTTGGAGGGCTAGGTGAAAAGTCCAAGCTTGGAGGGCTAGGTGTGAAAAGTCCTAACCTGGAGGGTTAGGTGTGAAAAAATCCTGTCTTGGAGGGTCAAGTCCTAGCTTGGAGGGTTAGGTTGATGAAATCCTGGCTTGGAGGGTCAGGTCCTAGCTTGGAGGGCTAGGTTGATGAAATCCCGACTTGGAGGGCTAGGTTGGATGAAATCCTGGTTTGGAGGGTCAGGTCCTAGCTTTGAGGGCTAGGTTGGATGAAACCCTAGCTTGGAGGGCTAGGTTGGAGTCTCTGGATCGGTCTGGTAACCGATCAGGGAAGTTGACACTGTGTTCCTTCGTGGATCGGTCTGGTGACCGATCCAGCGATGACTGATCGGTCTGGTGACCGATCAGGGAGTATGCGTTTCACTCACTGCACGGCTCCTGATCGATCTGGTGACCTATCAGGGAGCCCACAAGTGGGTTGAGTTCCCCTGCTGCTCTGCTCCTGATCGGTCTGGTGATCGATCAGGGAGCATTGAACGAGCCCAAACTAGGTGTCACAAAGGTAGGCCTCAAATTTAAATGTAAATGAATAGCTGGAAACCCTTTTACAAGCAAAATATGTAAGGATGTAGCAAAGGGGCCACAGGTCGTATTTTTCTCGGGGATAGTTGTCGTGCTTGATTCTAACTTGTAGCTATGTGTCGTTTTTGGGGTTTCAATTAAGTAATGAGGTTTTGATTTTTAATTGAAAATAAAAATTGAAACGAAATAAAAGAAAGTGACTTAACTAATAACTAAACAAGAAGTTGGCACTTAAGGAAAACTCAACTAGTAGTAAACCAAATAAAACAAGATACTTGACCGAATTAGAAGGCAAATCAAAAGTCAATTGCAAAGAAACACTAAACTGAGATTTAGAGGTAGTGATGGCAAGTTTCGGAAATGAACAAGCTAAGACAAATTAAAGCAAAAGAAATTCGAAATTGTTCACAAGCAACAAATATCTATTAAGCATGCAATATTTTTGGAAGCCAATCACTGCCCAGATTTTTCAGCATTAGATGGATTCAAACTTATTGATTCGAACGCAGTCACATGCCACAAAACAAGCTAGTTATGAATGCAAATGAATTCAAGGAAGTTGGCACGCTAGGGAAAGCTTTTGTGCCAAGACTAGCTCCAAATGAAAAATTAATTTAGCTTTCAACTCCACTCTTTAAAACTGATTGGTTTGATTGGGGAACAATGGTATTACGAAAGAACAAAGCAAGATTCTGTAAAGGAGTGCAAACTAACACCAGAACTTGAAAAGCAAGAAATCGGAAACTGAATTGCAGGAATTCAAATTCAGGTTGCAGAAATTCAGCACTAGCTGAGCTAAAAACCTAGAATGAAGTGCAAGAATTTGAAACTAAGCTCTACATTAACTAAGGAAAGCTATACTTAAATCGAACGCAAAAATTAACAACTAAGAAACAAGAATTCCGAGACAATTACAGAAATTGAATGGAATTTTCAGTTTTAAGTGGCACGCAAGCTGTGTGGTTGGCACGCAAGAAATTTAGCTGAAGCAAACTGAAATCTGACTTAATCTATCATCAAACACGTTCCTAGTTAACTTATCTTGAAGATCAAAATCCTAATTAAGCTTAACAATTCAGAAATTGCAACTAGGATAACTGAAAACTGCAAATCGCAGAAAACAGGACAGAATTCAGAAGAAATTAAACTACAGCAAAATCAATAAAAATTAATGGTCTAAACTACTCCTCGATCCATCTTGAGCTCAGATACTCTTTGGTTGTCAAGCAAAGGTGAGCCTCGGACCCGCAAGCTCAGCAAATCATGGGGAAAAACTCATCAGCGATTGAAAACAGCTCAAACTGCCCACTTCTGAAAGTTCCATGCGATTTCTTCATTTCGGCTGTGTCTGCGTGAATTGGTGAGTGGATGATGGTCAAAACTACTCAGGGAACCCCTCTGGATAGCCTTGAAGGAAGGTGGTAGAGCGCAGCCGATCCGAAGAGTGTTAGATGGCCAAAGCTGTAGAAACCTCTCACAACTCTGTTCTTGGGCAGATTTGATCCGGAAGCAAGTCCGATTGCTTCCCCAATGATCTAGCACCTGATTTCTGCAAGAAGATCGAGTGGTCGCGCCAATGGATTGAAGAAAACAGCTACGGATGAAGCAAGAACGCGAAGAACACTAATTGCGGCGAAGAACTGAAGACGCGACAAAGCTTGCTGCGCAGGGAAATTTCCTTAAATAATAACCAGTGGACGGCTCAGATTTGTTTGCTTCAATCCAACGGCTGATTTTCATCTGATTTGAGCCAAACTTTGATGATGGTGATCTGAGGTCAGGATCTAGCTCGTGGTAGCTCGGATCCTCCAGATATGCAACGGACGGTCCAGATCAACTCTATCTGTGATTGGACGCTCTAGAGCCCTCCAAGCTTGATCCAACGGTTGATTGAGCTCTGATTGTGGTGAAACCTTCAGATCTTGATCAGGGTGCTTGATCAACCCTAGCCCTAGCTCGGATGGCTTCAGATCATCCCGGATGGCTCAGATCTAGCCGCTTTCGAATCGAACGGCCCAGATTTAATCGTGATCTTGATAATCTGATCCGGGTCACTTCCGACTCGAGTTTGACCCAATATGCTCTAGGTCCAGGAACCTTTCATGCCTACAAAAATAAATCAAGAATTTAGTGGCCAATTAACTCAAATATGTGTAATTTTGCATTTAAGTCCACAATATGAATAAGTTCTAAAACCTAGGCAATTTCACAATTTTGGCAATAAAAACACAGATCAAATAGGGATTTAAGCAACTCAAATGATCAATAAGATGGAATCTATCAACTCCCCCACACTTAGCCTTGAGCGTCTCGCGAAAACAGTAAATTTGTATCCCCTAGATTTTCTTAAGCATAATTAGAAACAAATGAAAAGAAATTACCTAAGGTTGCCAATTCTCATAAATCTAAGCTCTATGGATTACTATCTTGTCCTTAAATCAACAACTCGGCCTTTTCATCTATCATGAGTCATTGAGATGAATTTCAATCTCTAGCCTTTCCAGGAAAATAGTGGTGGCTCTCTCCCTAAATTCTAAGTTGCTAATGGAAGTGGAGCTCACTCAAACACACATGCTTCTTGCACTACTATAGGCTTGCTTATTATCTACTCTCTACCATTTATCATGACTGGGATCAACATATACAAAAACAAGTGAAAAGCAAGTAAATGGTAAGATGTGAAATATAAGACAAGGGAAAGGAAAAGTTGATAAAGTGGAAGACTAGGTTGCTTGGGGATATTTTTGATGCTCTTTGCTCTCCATGCAGTCCCCTAATGATCCCAAAAGTGTTGTGAAATAAACTCTTGCCTTGCACTTCCAAAATTCAATAAAAGTCCCTCACTAGTCCCTTTGTGCCAATTGTCTACCTTGCGTGCCAACTTGCTTCTTCCCTCTTCTCTTTACCGATTTTGAATTCTTCTAGTATGGCACATTCAGGTCAGATTCTTTCATTAAAGAACTTAAGACATCAAACAACAATAGAGGTCTTTAAAAATCAAATTCAGCCTCCAAATTGACACAATTCTGCACAAACTGCTTATAGGGAAAACCACCTTCTGATTTTCTGTTCCAATTGCAATTTCCCACTCTGATTTCTCCCAAATCAGCTGCAGTTTTCGAATCCTATATCATGCATCATATGGTTCATGAATTGTTCAGCTGCAATTCCTCTTCTAATCCACCCAGAATTTCAATTCAGCCCACATGTTAGCCTTTTAACTCAGATTTTCTGTTTTGTTTCATCTTTATCCATCTCTCTGCTTTAATTTCGAACTCATCATCCCTTCATTTCAGATATCTTCAACTGGAGTTAAGATTCCTGCACTTAGCAAACTCAGATGCAGCCTTTCATTCTCAGATTCAACTCAGCTTCATTTCAGATTTGCTTTTATCATTCAACAGCTCTCAGCTTCAGATTTCGGTAACAAAAATTGCTATGCAGTTCAGACTTTTTCCTCAGCTTAATTTCAGAGATCTTACACTGCTTTCAGCATCCAATTCAGACTAGCAAAGTGGCCGAAACATCTTATATTAACTGCAATTTCAGCTGCTTGCATGTGGAGTTCTTGGGGCACAAATTTGCTTCATTGATTCAGATTCGGCAGCTTCAATTTAGCATCTTCAGCTGCAATTCAGATTCCAACTAAGTGGCCGAACAGCTTCCCAAGAAGTTGAATGCAGTTGAAAACCATACTACCAGTTTGTTGAAACCTAGCCAAGCATTTGCTGATTTAAGAAAACCAAATTCAGTTTAGATTGATACGAGTCAGTGCCAAGATTTCATTCCATCTGATTTCTCCCAATCAGCTGCAGTTTTCTCAGCTTGCCTTCTCAATTTAAATGCTCTCCATTCCTCTGATAGCTATAGGGTGATTTTGATTAATTTTGCTCACAATTCTTTACACAAAACTCAGTATTAGCTCACACCAGTCCAGCCACACTCCAATAACCAAATCTGCACAGATTTTCTCTCTTCTGTCCTGACACCCATTCAGCAGCTCCAAATCAAGCCTCGGCTAGTTACAATTCTCTCTTGCTTCAATTCAGATTTCCTCAGCTTCAATCCTCACTTTATCAGCCTTCCATTCAGCTTGAATTCAGCTGAATATCAAATTCCAGTTCTCGGCAGAAATTTTCCATGCACTGCCATTCAGATTTTCAGCTGCACAAACCATTTTAAGTATCAGATTTCGGCTTCTCATCATTGGTGTAGATAATTCCAGCTTCTTTTCGGCCCTTCCTGCTTTTATTCAGCTGCAATAAACTTCTAGCAGGGGTTTCCAGATTTGTAGTTTTTGGTTAACTCAGAATTCTGCTTAAATTTCACTGCATTATTTTGTTTCAAGCTTCATCTCCATGCATCCATTGATTCTTCTTTATCCGAATTGAATGTGCACCTTCAACTTCGGACACATTTAGCTCTTGCAGATTATAGTTTTCAAGTTGATCAATTCCGACACATTTGAACTTGGCACAGCTTCCTTCCTTCGTTTTTCAGCTTCACCTTGCACAGAATTCTTCCTTCATCTGATTTGGCACAAATGTCTCCATGTTTCAGATTTTCCTGCTGCAAAATTCAGATTGTTTTCAAATGGTACAGCTTCAGCACTCGGCAGCTCAGATTCATATTCCTTTCAGCTTCTTTTCAGCCTTTATGATACAAACTGCATTCTCAGCTCAGAAACTGATTTTCTGCCCAGATTATTCTGCCTTTGACTAAGACTGTCCAGCTGCCATTTCTGTCTAAGATCCATGATGTATTGCTGCTTTCTCCCATTCAAATTCACAACAGTCCTTAAACTCAGATTCAGAACTCACAGCTTGGCATCCATTTAGCTTCCCCTTGATGGTTGCGTATGCCCCGTACCACTTAATCCTTGGCACACCATTTCTTCCTCATCAACTAACTTGAGCTTGGCCATGTAAGCTTGGATCTTCAAATTATATTCAGTAAAATCTAGATGCCTCAATTGGCTCCATCTTCTTAACGATTCTTCTTGCTTAATCTTGATATTCCAACTCACTCAAAATGTGATTGTTTCCATCCTTCCATTGCAAAAATTTTTTTTCGAAATGAAATTGCTTCCAAATCACTAATCACTCCCCCACACTTAAAACTTTGTCCGTCTCGGGCAAAATAGCATCAAGAAAACATCCCAAGCAAACAAATCCATAGAAAAATTAGGGTTAAGATTAGCAATAAGGAAAGACAACTAGAATAGAATAGACAAATAGATGTAGAAAGGTGAATAAAATGATTAGTCCCTATAGATGTGATCCAATCATTGAAATATGACTTTGAAAGAACCTAAGCAAGTTCTAGAGTTCAATAACATGTGTGTCACAAAGAAGGCTAATTCTCACTAGGTAAAAATCATTCATCTCAATTATTCAATCAAGAATCTAAAGCATAATCGTACTCAAGCATCCAAGACTTCATCCATGAACTCAAATCCTAAGTTTTGGCAACCAAAATTTAATTTATTTTCCAAAAGACTCTAAAATGCTATGGAGAAAACCTAAGGGATACATTTATTTCTAATCATGCAATAAAAAGTGCTAAAATGAAATACATGGTAATTACAATGATTTTATTCATGTAATGTATTTTAAGCATTTATTGTTAACTACCTACTTCAAAAAGAGAAAGGATTTATTTCTAGAGTCATGAAAATGTGCTAAGAGAAAAGATATGGTATTTGCTATGAAGAATTTATTTGAAACTTAAAAGTATTTACTTGAGAAAATATCTTGCTCACGCAAGCTTGAAATTATTCTTGGCAAAAAGAAAGGAAATGGTATATACAAAGAAAAAATGAATGCAAGATTTAGTGAACTCCCCTTTCAAGTTGGGTAGATAGCGTCCTCAATGTACACATCCTTCACCTCTAGCTCTTTAGTTCTTCAAGATACCTCCTTGAGCCGGTGGCCATTAACTTTCCACACCAATCCATTAGCTTCGTCCCTAATTTCAAAAACTCCATAGGGAAAAATATTAGTTATAATGAATGGACCTTCCCACCTTGATCTCAACTTACCTCTTATCAATTTCAATCTTGACTTGTATAATAGCACTTTTGTCACCAATTTGAAATTCCTTGTCCACAATGTGCTTGTCATGAAATTTCTTAGTCNGCCTTCATGTGCTTATTGCAGAAGTGGGATCCTTGGTCACTTATGATAGCTCTTGGAATACCAAACCTGCAAAAAATGTTTGACCTGACAAAACTAACAACCACAGATGAATCATCAGTCCTGGTGGGAATGGCCTCCACCCATTTTGAAACATAATCAACAGCTAAAAGAATGTACAAGAATCCAAAAGAAGCAGGAAATGGTCCCATAAAATCTATACCCCACACATCAAATATCTCACAAAATAAAATAGCTTGTTGAGGCATTTCATTTCTAGCACTTATGTTTCCTGTTCTTTGACATCTATCACAACATGTACAAAATCTATATGAATCCCTAAACAAGGTGGGCCAGTACAATCCACATTCTAAAATTTTTCTAGCAGTCCTTTGTGGTCCAAAATGCCCACCACATGCTGAAGAATGGCAAAAAGTGAGTACAGAATGAAACTCATGATCTGGTACACATCTCCTAATGATTTGATCACTACAAAATTTCCACAAGTAAGGATCATCCCACACATAATATTTGCATCACTTTTGAATTTATCCTTTTGAGCTTTCGAAAAGTGTGTGGGAAAAACATGAGCTACAAGAAAATTCACTAAGTCTGCATACCAGGGTGACTCACCATGCATCTGTAAAAGCTGCTCATCTCTGAAATCATCATCTATGGCCGTGGGATCTCCATCTCCCTCCAATCTGCTCAAATGGTCCGCTACTAAATTTTCCTTGCCACTCCTGTCTCGTATCTCCAAGTCAAACTCCTGTAGTAGTAGCATCCATCTAATAAGCCTTGGCTTCGCATCTGGTTTCTTCAGGAGGTACTTCAATGCTGCATGATCAGAAAACACAACAACATGAGAACACAATAAATATGATCTGAATCTATCTAAAGCAAAAACTATGGAAAGAAGCTCCTTTTCAGTCGTGGTGTAATTGGCTTGGGCGGCATCTAGGGTTTTGGAGGCATAGGAAATGACATGTGGTGCTCCATCTACCCTCTGTGCTAATACAGCTCCCACTGCAAAATTAGAAGCGTCACACATTAATTCAAAAGGTAAGGACCAATCAGGTGAAGTAATAATAGGAGCTGAGGTAAGAGCCTCCCTGAGCCTATGAAAAGCTTCCTTGCATTTTTCATCAAAATGGAACTCAACATCTTTCTGCAGAAGTCGTGTCAAGGGCCGAGCAATCAAGCTAAAGTCTCTAATAAATCTGCGATAAAATCCTGCATGTCCAAGAAAAGCTCGAATATCCCGTACGCATACGGGGTAAGATAAAGAAGAAATAACACTGATTTTAGCAGGATCTACCTCAATACCTTTCTGAGAGACTATGTGTCCAAGAACTATCCCATGCTCTACCATAAAGTGGCATTTTTCAAAATTCAAAACAAGGTTAGTTTCAATGCAACGATGTAAAACCCTAGACAAGTTATTCAAACATAAATCAAAAGACGTGCCATAAACTGAAAAATCATCCATAAATACCTCCATACAGTCCTCTAGCAACTCACCAAATATACTCACCATACATCTCTGAAAAGTACCGGGTGCGTTGCAGAGTCCGAAGGGCATACGTCTGTAGGCGAATGTACCAAAGGGGCAGGTGAAGGTGGTCTTCTCCTGGTCCTTTGGATCTATGCAAATCTGAAAATAGCCTGAAAATCCATCCAAGAAACAGTAGTGTGACTTCCCTGCCAGTCTCTCAAGCATCTGATCAATGAATGGTAGAGGGAAGTGATCTTTCCTTGTGACCTTGTTGAGTTTCCTGTAATCAATGCAGACTCTCCAGGAATTCTTGACTCTGGTGGGTACTAATTCATTACTTTCATCTGCCACCACGGTCACTCCAGATTTCTTAGGCACCACATGAATAGGGCTAACCCACTGACTGTCAGAAATAGGGTAAATAATCCCTGCCTGTAGAAGTCTAGTCACCTCTTTCTTTACAACATCCAATATAAGTGGGTTGAGCCTCCTTTGTGGTTGCCTCACAGGTTTGACATTTTCCTCTAAAAGATCCTGTGCATGCAGATAGCTGGGCTGATACCTGGTATATCTGATAGTGTCCACCCAATTGCCTTTTTGTAGTGCCTCAGGACTTGCAATAATTTCTCTTCTTGTTCTGACTCCAAATGCTGTGCAATAATAACAGGAAAAGTCTGCTCCTCTCCTAAGTAGGCATACTTCAAGTGACCTGGTAATGGCTTCAATTCACTCTGGTCCTCCTCAGTAGAAATAAGTGGTCCCTGGGGCTTAATGCATTCCCCTACACTCTGAATATCAGTAAAAATAGGTGATCCTTGGGGCTCTGTGCAATCCCCTACACCTAGTAAAATGTCACCAGCTGGAAGTGTGTCTGAAATGTCTTCTGTAAAATCCTCAGTGTCAGCAGTCAGTACTCTCTCAGCCTCCTCTGAATCTGTAACTCCTCCAGCAAAATCATCTAGAAATCCCTCAGTCTCCAACTCAGTCTGCGCCAGCTCCTCTAGAATGTCCATGCTCATGATAGAGTGGTCCTCTCGTGGATGTTTCATAGTATCAAAAAGGCTGAACTGTACCACCGTATCTCCTATCTCCATAGAAAGTGTCCCGGCATATACATCAATCTTCGTTCTGGCCGTCTTCAGAAAAGGCCTGCCTAAAATAAGTGGAGAACGGTGTGCCAAGTAATCTCCCTCCATATCTAAAATATAAAAATCAGCAGGAAATATAAGCTCCTTTACCTTCACCAAGACATCTTCAATCATACCTGCTGGGTGTGTCTGGCTCCTATCTGCTAGCTGTATCACCACCCCAGTGGGCTGTAAAGGGCCTATGCCAAGCATCTGAAAAACTGACTTGGGCATCACATTTATTGAAGCTCCTAGATCTAACATGGCGTCGTGGAAAATGGTGCTCCCTATCTCACAAGAAACGGTGAATACCCCTGGATCTTCACACTTCTGAGGAATAGTGTGGATAAGTGCTGAGATGTTCTTCCCAAAGCTGACCAATTCATTTTCCTTGAGTCTCTTTTTATGAATACAAAGATCCTTCAAAAACTTAGCATATTTGGGAATTTGCTTGATCATGGTCAACAAAGGTACATTGATCTCTACCTTGCTAAATAACTCCACTAACTCATTGAATTCCTTGGCTTTCTCTTCCTCTACTTGCTTCTTGGCATTTGTTCTCTGCTGTGGAAAGGGTAAAGGAACCCTAAATTCATCAACCTTGGCAGGAGGTAAAGAAGTAGAGGCTGAATTCTGCTGCGCTGTCCCCTGCGTAGCAGCTGCTGTCCCATGTGTCTCGGCATCGATTTCTTCTCCGTTTGCCACCAAATTTGGAGGGTTGCTTGAGGATTGAGTTGGGAACGGGCTAGGGTCGGAATCAGCTGAATTTGAACTCATTTCAGTGTGTTTTTGGGCCGGAATTGGAGCTGCTGTCCGGCTGCCTGAAAATTCTGCTCTTGGACTCTTAGGTGATGTTGTGACCTTCCCACTCCTCAATGTTATAGCGCTCACATTCCCTTTTGGATTAGGAACAGTTTGGGAAGGAAGTTGGCTTGATCCTTGAGCTTGATTTTGGTTAATTCCACTAGCCAATTGCCCTATTTGCCTCTCAACATTTTGGTTGTGTTGTTGTTGTTGTTGTTGCCAAGCTTGTTGTTGTTGTTGTGTTTGTACAACTTGTTGTAGCATCTCCATCACTTGCTGATGCTGAAAATCTCCTCCACTTGAGCTCCCATAACCTCCTTGGTAAGCATATGGTTTCGATGGTCCCTGGAACGATGAAGTAGAAGGTTGAAATTTTGATTGCTGATTTGGTTGAAAGCTTGACTGTTGGGGCTGATATGCAAACTGATTTGCCTGATTGAATTGCTGATTAAATGGTTGATTTGCATGGAAACTTTGCTGGGCGTTGTGACCTTGAAAATACTGATTTGGAGCTGGAAAATTAGATGGTGAGGGCTGAAAATTCTGGCCTTGAAATCCTTGACCATAGGGCTGAAATTGTTGATTCATGGGCTGTGATGGTTGGAAATTCGATTGGTTTTGAGCTGGAAAAGCTGGGAATGATTGCCATCCTTGCTGCCCTTGATAAGGTTGCTGAATTTGAGGATCAAATGGCTGAAATTGTTGCTGAAAATGTTGAGAAGTAGGCTGAAATGAAGGCTGAAAACTTGAGTTTGATGGCTGAAATTGTTGCTGCGTGTTCTGAACTGGTTGGGTCTGCTGTAAGTTTGGTTGGGGCTGCTGTGATGACTGAGTTTGAGGCTCTTGTTGGCAGAACGCATTCCCATACCTCAGGTTAGGATGATTCCTCCATCCAGGGTTATAAGTAGAGGAATAAGGATTGTTTCTTGCTTGGAATTGTCCTCTCACTAAAGCCGCTACTGTCTCGTCCTGTTGGAGATTGGGGCATGAGTCTGAAGTGTGCTCTTGACTAGAACAAATGCCACACACACTTGTAACTTGAGTAGAGGGTGGAGGTACTGAAGGAGTAGAACTAAGTCTGTCCACTTTCAAATCCATTTTCTTCAAAACTGAGGTGAGCTCCATCAATGCATTCTTAACCTCTTTGTTATCAGTGGGAACTGCCTGAACTTCACCCACTCCTCTGGTGCTCAAGGCTCTGCCTCCAAATTGTTGGGAATTCTCAGCCATATTAGAGATTAACTCCCTAGCTTGCTGTGGTGTTTTGTTGACCAAGGCCCCTCCAGATGCAGCATCTATAAGGACTCTATCCGTCTGCAACAGTCCTTCATAAAAATATTGAATCAATAATTGCTCACTGATTTGATGCTGGGGGCAACTTGAACACATCTTATTAAATCTCTCCCAGTAATCATGCAGTGTTTCTCCCACCACCTGCTGAATCCCACAGATATTTTTTCTGATTATAGCTGTGCGGGAAGCTGGGAAATATTTCTCCAAAAATGCCTTCTTCATGGCGATCCAACTAGACACATGTCCTGTAGGCAAATAATAGAACCAGTCTTTGGCTGCTCCTGTCAATGTGAAGGGGAAAGCTCTCAGCTTGATGTCTTCTTCAGAAATGCCCTGAGGCTTCATAGTAGAGCACACCACATGGAATTCGTGCAAGTGTCTGTTTGGATCCTCCCCAGATAGACCCTGAAATTTTGGCAACAAATTAATAAGCCCAGATCTTAACTCAAAACTTTCTCCCAGCTCAGGATATGCTATGCTGGAGTACTGAAATGCAGCGTCAGGTGCTGCAAGCTCCTTCATGGTTCTCTGGTGGTCTCCCATATCAATGCCTGAGTGAGTGCTGATAATCTGAATGGGAGGGATATCTGTAGTCTCAGAATGAAGTGCCTGGCTCCTCCTGACTCTGAAGGTCCTCTCAATCTCAGGATCGAAATCTTCTAATTCAGCACCTAGAGACCTGGTCATAAAAGCAAAACAAATCGCAGTAAAAGTGGATAAAAAGATAAATCAAATAAAATCAAATCCAAAGGATATGACAATAAGCACAAAAGTAAGTCAAAAATGATATGAAATAAGTGCACAAGAAAAAATCAAACAAGTCAACTAACAGATTCCCCGGCAACGGCGCCAAAAAATTTGACGGGCCCAAATATACTAACTAATTTGTCACGAAGGTATGGGTCTATCAAATTTAAATGTAAATGAATAGCTGGAAACCCTTTTTACAATCAAAATGTGTAAGAATGTAGCAAAGGGGCCACAGGTCGTATTTTTCTCGGGGATAGTTGTCGTGCTTGATTCAAACTTGTGTTTATGTGTCGTTTTTGGGTTTCAAACAAATAAATGGATTTTGGTTTGGAATTGAAAATGAAAATGAAAGGAAAATAAAGGAAAGTGAACAAAGGAGCTAGACAAATAAATGACACTTAGTACTTGACCTAACGGAAGCTACTCAAGCACTTGCAAACTTTTCTTCCTTTGAAACGAACTTCTAATTGCTACAAAACAGAAAGAATGCTGAGAAAAAGGTAAAAACAGTGATTGGAATTTTCGAAAATGAACAACTTGATTCAATGAAAAACTTGTGAGATGTATAACTCAAACAAATAAATTACTAAGCTAGCTAAATAGTTTTGGGGAACCAACCACTGCCAAAAAAAAATCAGATTTAAGTAAGTGAAATCTATTTGATTCAGACACAAATACATGCGACAAAATAATGTTGAAATGCAGATGCAATGATCCCAAAACAATTGGCACACAAGGGAGAACTTTATGTGCCAAGAACTACCACTAAATTCGGAAATAAATGAGCTTCCAACTCAACTTCTCTTTTCTTTTTAAACTGATGGATTCGATTGGAAAACAAAGATATTAAGACAAAACTAAGCCAGCTTCTGTAAAGGAATTTAGACTAAGATCGAAGCCAAAGAACTAAGAAGAATTCAGAAATGAAAAAGAGCTGAAATTGGAGATGCAAAATGACAAGAATAGCTACTAGTTTTTCTGTTTTTGCAATAACTTGAGGGCTGAGCTAGCTAACACAACTTGAGTACTAGTAACTAATCTAGGAACTAGGAAGTTTAAACTAGCAATTACTTGACAAACTAATGAAAATGAGTGGAGAATTCAGATACGCAAACAAACTTGGCACGCAACAAATAAACTTGGCACGCAACAAATAAACTAAGAAATGAGCTGAAATTTGATCTAGTTAATCACTAAACAACTTCCTATATCACTCTACTTGCGAAATTAGAGCTAAACTGCAGCTAAGAACTTGAAATTCGAAATATTCAGTAACCGAACAGAAAAACTGAACAGGACAGTGCAAAAACTGAAGATTACAACTAGAACAGGAATTAAACTAAGGAAATCTACTCCTCGATTCCTTCCAAAGCTCGGATACTCTTTGGTTGTCAAGCAAAGGAGAGCCTCGGACCCGCAAGCTCAGCAAATCATGGGGAAAAACTCATCAGCGATTGCAAACAGCTCAAACTGCCCATTTCTGAATTTTTCTAAACGATTTCTTCATTGCAGCTGTGTCTGCGTGCGTGGATGGGTGGATGATGGTCCAAGCTACTCAGGGAACCCCTCTGGATAGCTCGGATGGAAGGTGTTGAAGCACAGCTGATCCGACGGTACCAAACTGACAGAGCTGTAGAAACCTCTCACAACTCTGTTCTTGGGCAATTTCGATCCGGAAACAAATCTGATGAACTCCCCAATGATCTAGCAAACGAACTCAGTAAGGAAACGAGTGGTCGCGCCCACGGATTGAAGAAAACGCAAGGAAACGTGAAGAACTCGATGAAGAGGGTGGCTGCGGCGAAGGACTCTGAAGACGCGACAAGCTTGCTGCGCAGGAAAATTTTCTTAAGTATTAACCAATGGACGGCTGTGATTGATTTGCTTCAATCCAACGGCTGATCTTAGTCCAATTCGAGCCAAACTTTGATGATGAAGATCTGGGGTCAGGATCTGCCTCGTGGTAGCTCGGATCCTCCAGATTTGCAACGGATGGTCCAGATCTAGCTAATCTTTGAATGGATGATCTAGAGCCCTCCAAGCTTGATCCAACGGTTGATTTAGCTCTGATTGTGATGAAACCTTCAGATCTTGATCAGGGTGCTTGATCAGCCCTAGCCCTAGCTCGGATTGCTTCAGATCATCCCGGATGGCTCCGATCTAGCCGCTTTTGAATCGAACGGCCCAGATTTAATCGTGATCTTGATAATCTGATCCGGGTCACTTCCGACTCGAGTTTGACCCAATATGCTCTAGGTCCAGGAACCCTTCATGCCTACAAAAAATAAATCAAGAATTTAGTGGCCAATTAACTCAAATATGTGTAATTTTGCATTTAAGTCCAAAATATGAATAAGTTCTAAATCCTAGGGCAATTTCACAATTTTAGCAATAAAAACATAGATCAAACATGGATTTAAGCACTCAAATGATCAATAAGATGGAATCTATCACGTAACACCTAAGAAATTCGACCGTAATCGGTAGAGGTTATCGAGGACGGGCTTTGAGGGGTAGACCATTGGCTGCCAAGTGAGAGTGGTTACGAGTTGACCTCCTAACCAGTCCATGTGGTGGTTCATTGGTATCGGAGACGACTAGGTTACAGTATCTACTCGTTTCAGAGCTAGAGGTTCTAGCACATGGACGTTAGGGTTTTCCTATTGTCACTGGGCCGTACTGATGACAGTGGTAGCCTTAGCTCTCGAACGTTTCCGTAGTTCGAGAATATCCGGACGTCAGTCCGAAGGATTGTTCTAGCGTTTTCTACGGTTTGAAAATTTTCTGACCTATTTATGGAGGAGCTTCACTTATTATCTCACCTAGGAGGTAAGTGAGGCTCACCGTTCTTGGTTTGTGTGTTTTGCAGGTAATACCGAAGATACAGAGACCGGAGGCATTTCCATTGGTGAACCGATATTAGGAAGGATGTCGCGAATGTTGTGCTTAGAGGTTGGGTAGGCTAGTTGGTAGTTAGATATTTGGTATGTCGGTTGATGAAAGTTGAACCTTAGGGATCCACTGGGTTATATTAGACGTTTCCAATTTATGATTGGAAAGGAGAATAGGTATTAAGGACCTTGTCAGGGATTTACTTAGGACTCGTGGAGGGGTTAAAGTGAATTGGTTGATCATTGATTGACTGACCCAATTTGCGTGGTTCACTGGGTTTGGTTGGATATTGCTGAATGCTTATTGAGAGTTCTCAAGCATTTTATCATCACTTACACGCCGGACCAGGACCAGGACTAGGAGGGGTTATGACATGATTGGGTGGTCGATGAGCGATTAACCCAATCTGCGCAATTTCTTGTGGATCGGGAGGATCAGATTATAGATGTGGCACAAGTGATCCTAGGGTTGAGCACCCTTGATAGGGATGATGTTGATTAGTTGTTCGGTTGTAGCTGATGGTTAGACGATGATCCCTCGATCAGTTATGCCCTTGGTATGTTGTATGGGCATACCAATGATCTGGCCACCACGTGGATTGCTCGAGTCTGGTGCCTTAGGAGGTTGGGATGAGCCGTTACTATTCGTAGACAACATCCGGATGTATTCTTGACTGGGTATATGAGCACATGTTGGTACCTTTGGGTGATTGGACACTTTTGTCTATCAGATTAGGTGTGCTCTGGTTAAAGATTATTACCCTCGGTGTGTTCGAGGTAGAGTAGCCTTAGGGCATTGGACGTAGGGGTCCTCGTGGTGTATGCGGAACAGTTTGTTCCGTAATAGGTGGTGCGGTCTTGAGATTACTTCTGGTCCCGGAGATTTACTTCGGGAGCGTATTGACCTATTTTTACGATATCTTTAGGATGTACCCGAGTGTACAGGGATTCGAAACGTTCCTGTTGGCGGAACGACATGGAAAAAGGACATTGAGAGACTTCGTATCCAGATTATTGATACGTCGATTGACGCAGTGGGAGTGTGGTGGGCTTATAACCCACAGGGAGCGTCAGAGACTAGCGGTCTTACTCTCGAAGAATTCCCTACGAGAGAAAGCCTAATATGTTGGTTTATGGAGGCAACACGAGTCGATTTGGGTGATCATTGAACGATTGACCAAATCTATGCACTTTCTGGTGATCCGTAGGATGGACTCGATGGATCACTTAGTAGAGATATACGGTAGGAAGATTACTAGATTTTTAAGGATTACTCTGGAATCTGGTAGGAGTCTCCTACGAGCTACAAGTGCATGGTTGCGATTTAGTTTAGTTGTTCGTCTGTTGACAGATGGCAGTCCGAGCGTACCGGTAGGTTCTAGAGGATGTACTGCGCTCGTGTATGATGGACTTTGGGGGCAGTTGGGAGGACCATTTGCATTTGGGTGGAGTTCGCCTACAACAACGGCTTCCATTCGGCGATACAGATGGTACCGTTTGAGGCGTTGTATGGTAGGGCGTGCAGGACATCCACCCTCTGGGATGAGGTCGGTGAGACTCAGCTGCTGGGACCCCAGAGAGTTCAGCACGAGACAGGGTTAGTACGGACTGTCAGACGGATATTATTAGCAGCGCAGGATTGCTAGTGACTATGATGGCTCAACCAGAGATTCGGTCGAGGAATCAGAGAGGCTCGGCCAGTGACCAGCATCTTCCGTTTCTGGACAGCCAGGCGATTACAGGAGAGCAGTCTGATTTCACACGTGGTGAGGAGGTTGGAGAGGCCCAGCTGCTAGGACCAGAGAGAGCTCAGCAGGAGGCAGAGCTTGTACGCACTATTAGACGGAGGATGTCAGAGGCACAGGACCGCCAGAAGAGTTATGCTGATCGGAGACGGAGACCCCTGGAGTTCTCGACAGGCGACCATGTTTTTCTGCGTGTTTCACCCACAAAAGGGGTGAAGAGATTTGGACTTAGAGGTAAGCTAGCTCCGCGGTACATTGGACCTTTCCAGATTCTGGAGCGGATCGGAGCTGTAGCTTACCGTTTGGCACTTCCTCCTTCATTGGCCGGAGTGCATGATGTGTTCCACGTCTCTATGCTGAGGAGATACGTGGCCGACCCAGCACATATTCTATCTGAGGTACCGGGTTCGCTGCAGCCAGATGCTACCTACGAGGAGGTTCCTGTACGGGTCTTGGAGTACGGGGAGCGTCAGTTGCGGAACAAGACAATCCGACTGGTTAAAGTCGGATGGCAGCATCATTCGGATGCCGAGGCGACTTGGGAGCTCGAGGACACCATTCGGGCTCGCTACCCCCACTTATTTGTTTGAGGTACGTGTGAGTTTTCATTCAGTACATATATACTGCATATCTCCTGTTCAGTGGGTTTGTACTGTATGTTCTTACATGGTGCTTGTAAATCATAAATTTGGGGACCAAATTTTCGTTAGTGGGGGAGAATGTGAGAATCTGGGAAATTTGGGGGCTAGAAGGCAAAACTTTGAAATTAAGGGTCTGGTTGGGATTTCGAAAAGCTGAAAGGGTTTTTCTGCAAAAAGCCACCGCTTATTTATATTTCCTTACTCCCATTCGTTGTGCCCTAGCCGCACCACGCCTCTTCGATCCCATCGTCTTCTCTCCGCTCGGGCGCAGCCACAGCCGCTCGCCCGTGCCCTAGCCGCAAGCAGCCAACCCGACGTCGCCTCCCTCTCCTCTTCTTCTTCTCTCCGCGGTTCGTCGCCATCCGAGCCCACGGCGCGTCTCGGGTCGCTCGACGAGGGCCATCTGGCTAGGTCGAGTTCCTTCTCGGGAAGGAGATCGTAGATCCGGAGTTCGGATTGCCATTGTCTTCTTCCTCTCGAGCGAGCGACAGTCACTCCATCGCCGGAGACACGAGGAGGTGAGTAGGTTGTTTTTGTTTACCTAGATTTCAATCTCGGAGTTCCAATCGTTCGGTGGATTGCGATTTGAGTGGGTCTGAGGTTGATTCTTGGAATCTAGGGCACGGACGATTCTTCTCCTTGGCAATCTGAGCAGAGGAGCACAAGGGGCCTGGGGGGATTGGATCTCACCGATCACCGGGTTAAGGCGTGCCCTCAGGGACGTGCTGGCTGGTAATTTAGCAAGGTGGCTGGATCTTGATCTCTTCTGCTCGGTACTGGGTTCGTCGGAATTGAACAGAGGGCGCCGGTGACATCGGAGGTAAGAAGCAAGTGTTGGTTGCTTGAGTTACCTTATTTCTCGTGTGATACTCTGATCTGAGGGTTGTTTATGGTTTTGAATTGGATGAATTGATCGGTGTGATGTTGGATTCGGCCATTGGGAGTTGAATTCCGTTCGAGTTAGTGTGGAGGATTAATTGAGTGATTAATGTGGTCAATTATGCACAAGTAACCCTAATTATTTAGATGGGGTACTGGTTGGGAAGTTAGGGTTTAATTTGGGATTAATTAATGATAATTAACCCTAAGTAATCAAATGGGCATTTAATTGGGATTAATGGATTAGGATTAATCCTAATTAAATTAGAAGTTATATTTGGCTAAGCAATTGTGTATTTGATGCAGGATACTAAGTGTCGCGGCTATCATCGTTGCGGCTATTATTTTTGGACGGGGGGTTCTCGACGCCTGGACTTCTTTATATCGAGGCGGGTACCTCTTTTATGCATAGCTAGACATAGTTAGCAGTAGGGATATCTGATATCTTTATCTCTGTGCTTTTACTTCGGTAGTTGTATCTGTTAGCTTTACTGCTTACTATATCTGTATGGAATGATGATGCACAGTTTACCTTATACCTTACGCTAGGATTTAGGTATTGGTGCATACCGGTTATATGGACTACTGCATTTCATGTAGATGACAGCAGGGATAGATAGTGGATGATGCATGGGATAGTGACACGCATCATTATTGCACGTAGCATAGGGGACGACCTTTGACTCCCTGGAGGTTGAGATGGTCGTCGTACTTGCTACTCGTGTAGAGGCATATGTAGGCGACCTTTGACTCCCCTAGTGGTTGAGATGGGCCGTCAGACCTGCCACATGACCTGTCGTGTAGCCCCGTTGGCGGACCCGGCGCTGCAGCAGGTCCCCTACCTATCCGATGATAGCAGGGACGTTTAGAGCGTTACTTCACCCGATGGTGGGGTACGTTTATGGTCTCCGACCCTACCCATTCGGTCTCGCGTGCACCGCCTCATAGACCGTCTGTTCGTGCAGGGAAGACCAGGTCAGAGCCCTACCCACTCGGTTCGCGTGCACTGCGACCTACACCGACTGGCGTCAGGGGTGACCCATGCTGCATCATGAGCATACTGTGCATTGATGCATATGATTGTGATTGTTGCACTTGATTGTTACACCTGGATGACATGCATACTACCGGGTTTGGGATCGACGCAGGTAGGTATGTAGTCCCTTTACTGCTTATGGTTCAGCTCGGCATTTCTATTTACTGCAGTTATCTTCAGTATTGTGATAGATAGATTGACGGTGACTTACTGCTATTATTTCTTCCTATGCACATTAGACGGTATTCGCTGAGTTCTTAGGACTCACCCCGTTGGCTATGTTTTTCTCTTATCAGGATGATCGTCTGGATGGTACAACAGCCTGTCCCAGTTCATGTGTCTCCGAGCCGATTTCCGCGTGTCTTTTGGTTGTGGTACATGTTGGTACCCTTTTCTTTTATTCATTGTATTTCTTTTCATTTCCGCTGTTGGTATGTTATACTCTTTTGTGTCGTGTATTGTTACGGCAGTATAGTTGTACTTTTGTGTGCCATGGAGGTTTCGATTCTGTTTTTGGTTTTGTCGTAAGTCGTACCGGTACGCAGCCTTGTCGTCGTTCTCGTTTTTATCTTATTACAGTCGCTTGTTACAGCCCTATAGGCTGGGGTACAAGCAGGCTGAGGTAGTTGTGGTGGTTAGGTTTCTGGATTGTCCGCCGGGACGAGGGAGTAGCTGTCCGGTCGGTATCGGACGAGCGGCTCCTCGGGGCGTGATAGTTAGTTCAGCATTTGATCCGTGGTTGCAATTTCTGCAGTCAATTCATTAAGTTCTGCACCTTTCATTTCTACACCTTTCACTTCTGCAATTGAGTCAATTCTGCATATCGGTTTGGGCTCTGAATTGTTGTTTCACATTCAATTGTTTCTGAACTCTGCATTTAAACTGGTTGCTTCAAATTTATCAGCTTTACATCAGTTATAGTTCTGCATTTAGCCTTAACTTACGGCACACAAGTTTCTTCCTCTCTGTATCAAGTTTGTATCAACTTCTTCACTTTGTATCAAGAGAGGCTTTGGTATTAATTGGTACCAAGTTGAATGCAGTTTTTAGTGAGCTATTGTGTTTGAAATTAGTTAGGTTTACATTCGAATATTTCTGAGTTTCTCTGCATTTGTTTGCTTCCGAATTTTGTAGCGAGCTTGTGTTGTGTTTGTTTGAAGTTTGATTGCTAAATTTTATAGATAGCATTTGATTTAAGTTTGTTTGCTTCTGAAAATTGCCTGCACTGCTTTAATTCATCTGCTTAGCAAGTTGTTTTACAATTTGGCATCAGAATTGGTTTCCAAATTTAGTTAAGTTCCCTTGGTTGATTCGGTTTCCATTGATTGAGTTATCAATTGTCATCATTTTGGTTAGTTCATTAGTTTAGTTTTCTTCATTTTCTTTGCGATTGCATTTCTGAATTGCAACCCAAACCCAAATCATATTCGAAACCCAAAAATATCAACGACATATAAATTCAAGCTTGAGACAACAACCTCAACTAGCCCTAGGAAAAATACGACCTATGACCCCTTTACTACCATTTTATTCTTTGATTGCAAAAGGGTTTCTAGCTTTTCATATATCTAAATTTTGAGACCCACATTTGTGACACCTAGTACGGGCTCATCACCCACCTCACGGGCACGCCAAGGAGTAGGGGCAAGTTATCCCCGAACCTTGTACATCCTCATGTTAGCGACTGGTTTGCGTGCTCTATTCTTTGCTTAATCTGTTTCTGCATTTTAGACTTGTATTGTTTCCGCTGCGACTAACCCTAAGTGCAAAAAACTTAAAAGCTCAAAGAAATTTATGTCTGGCTACATTCACCCCCCCCCTTTCTAGTCATCCAAGTACCAACATTGAGCACTTAGACTACTAATTGACCTTTAACCAAAACCAATTTCGTTAATCTTTCTTAAGCAAATCGAGCTCTCTTAAATAGTGCTCATTGTTGATCCCGTCATTATCAGTCGACTGGTGCCAGCACTACTCGACTGTCAGCTGTTGAATTCGAACGTTATAGTCCAATGTTCGAATTCAGCCAACACTAGTCGACTGCATAGAAGATCAGTCAACTGATCCTTCTGTGACCTCAACTAGTCGATTGATCCCATACCAATTAACTTGTAAATCCTAAACCTAGGATTTCCCTTTCTGAGTATTGTTCACTCGCACTCGGATCCTTACGACTCACTTGACTCTTCCTTTACAGCTTTGACTCTTGCCTTCAAGTCTTCTTCGCTTTAGCTCTTGTCCCTCGGATGCATACAAGCCCACGGCTTGTCTCCACATGTCATCCTTTGCGTACACCTCAAAGTTTATTTTCCTCGGCTTATCGTTGCTGCCTTGTCTACGGTCTCTCGGATGCCCCATCCTTCACCGGACCCGAAGCCATTAAGCTAACACTATGTGTATCCTAGAGAACCTGCACACTCAAATACACATATCACATATAAGGGTGAACCTAACTTAAACCCCTTGCCCAAATATCAAAACACATGGTCTTATGGATCATAGATTGCCTCAACAGTTATATCAAGGATCAGTTCTAAGTCTCTATCTTTTTACACTAATATGGATGAACTCACTGGACACATTCAAGATACAATATCATAGTGTTAGTTGTTTGCAGATGATATTGTTTTGATGGACAAGATAAGTAAAGGAGTAAATGTAAATTAATATCTTGGTGTGAAATACTAAAAATGAAAGGTTTTAGCCTTAATAGAGCAAAGACATAATATATGAAATTTAAGTTTAGCAATATTAAACGTAATAAGATAATTGTTAAGATAGGAGATGATGAGTTGTCTGAAACTGAGAGCTTTAAGTATTTAAAATCATTTTTGCAAAATGATGGAGGGATTGAGAGATATGTCTTTCATAGAATACAAGTAGGATAGTTGAAAAGGAGGTTAGCGTCGAGTATTTTATGTGACGTAAAGTACCTCTAAAACTTAAAGGGAAATTTTGCAAAACGGTAGTTAGACCTGCTATGTTATATGGTGTTGAGTTGAGTTATACTCGGGCACATGAGCAGAAGAAGAAAGTTACAGAAATGAGGATATTAAGGTGAATGTGTGGATATACGAAGATGAACAAAATAAGAAATGAGAGCATTAGAAAAAAAAAAGTCGGAGTTGCATCTATTGATAAAAACTTTGAGAGACACGTTTAAGATGATATGAACATGTACTTAGACGACTAATAAATGTCTTAGTTAGGTGATGTGAAACTATGATAAATACGTACATTAACAAAGGAGAGAAAGATAAAAAAAACTTAGTTAGCAATAATAAAATAAGATAAAATTTATTTAAATATAGATGATAATATAATAGGGGATAGAGCCTAATGACGTAGAAAAATCATATAACCAATCACAACTAGTACGACAAAACTTCGTTATTGTTGTTGTCATCGTCAACTTTCCATCATCCAACTTGCCCAATCTCAAAACCCCTGAACCTAATCAAGCTTGTTTTCCTTTAGATTTGGTCAGACTCTTCCTCTCCTCACCTATCAATGTCGAATATTTACTAATTATTCTTATCATCTATTACTAGTACAAGGTGAATATGGCGGATAATGCTAGTCCGGGTCATGTTCATTGCCTTTCCACGTGCAGTATCATGGGAAAAAACTAATTAATTAGATTGGGTTATGTTGAATTTGAGATGATTGACTCGGTCTCATAAAAATTTTCATCGGCCATCAGGATAAATCAGAAAGTGTTCACTGCGACAATCCAGAAGTCCAACATTTCACAGTTGACACCCATTTAGAGAAAATATTCCTATAAAATTTATCATAGTTAGGAATCAAATCGCGAATATTTGAAACTTTCTATGATAACTAGGTGCCATATCGTGAACTCTCCAATGTTCATTGTTTTTGTCTATGTAGATTTGTTCATTCAATTGCACAATGTTAATTTATTTTAGTTACTCGTATTGGCGAATAATTTTTAACTGCTCAAAAAGGTTTCTTTTTTTTCTTCTACTGTAGGGTTTTGTTCTTTTCGCTCCCGTTGATAGTGCTAACACAGAGTTTGAAGGGTCAAAGAATTCGTCTTTAGATGGTGCGTGGAATCGTCAACTCAAACTCAAACTCAAACAAAAGCTACTAAAGAATTTCGAGGGATGTTAAAGGAATATTGGTATTTAATTAAGGGTAGTCAAAGATACTTGTCACTCTATAGATTCATTATCTGTGAATCACTTCTTGAATGCCATGATCTCTTCTTCTTCTCCCTTGAACAGTTTGAAATTAAGGCTGTATGCATGCTCTCGGCTAGCTTTAACCAAGAACAGAATGCATGTGGGTGGGGGGCATCATCAATCCATGATTGAGATCTCTAATTGGTCTACAGAACTAGACTCATCTTTTCTCCCTTTTTGCAACAAAAGCTGCAGAAATCAATCGCTAAGTCTTGCTCAGGTCGCGGAAAGTAGATGGACGGTGCTTGGTCCCTTCTTCTCCTCCTCTTCCTCCTCCTGATCTGCATAAAGCGATCGAAGCTACAGAATGACCTCCTTTGAATCCTCCATTGCAGTATCTTTGAAATGCATGCAGCTTTTGTTTTCTGATCATCCAAAGCTGGCGGCAACATGCATGTCTGCTTTCTTTCTCGTCAGTTACTTCCAGTTTGACTTATACTTGATATTGGACGCAAATTAACGACACCATGCGTTATTCTTGTCTGAAAAGATATGAGCAACTAATAAATTTTATAATCAATGAGAAAAGTTTTTTTATTTCTCTACCTTAATGATAAAACGTAGTAAAAGGTACTATATAGATTTTCGAATTAATTAAAAAGCACATATTATTTTCATATTTATCAAATAGCATACTCAATTATATTCTTTTTTATTCTATTTTTGTTTGACAAAATTAATTTTTTCTTATTCTTTTATTCTCTTTCTTTTCCTCTACTCTCCTCTTTTCTTTTTTTAATTTTTATTTACATATGCATATATGCATAATGTGGGCGCCATACTATTTTAAATTTAACTAAGAATCTTAACAAAAAAAAATCATAGTTCTGATATGATATATATCAGGCCAACATGGACCTGATATGGGTGCATATCTAACTTATCTATAAGAGAAAATAAAAATACCACTAGACTAGAAAATTTTCAAATTTTGTTTCACTTTAGATTTTGCAATTTGAACTGAATAATGAACAGAAATATAATTTTGCTGAGCCAAAATTATATTTTTGGCAAAGATAAAAAAGTATGAATCATAAAATCAAGTCACAGACACAAATAACTTGCAGTAGGAAAAGCAAATAGAAATCATTTGTAATATCTTTTTGAAGGAAAAAATTATTTTATTTATAAACAGAAGAAAGTGTAGTTAGCAAAATCATACGAATCTTTACGAGAATGACTTTATAAGAGATGAAACTTTGATCCATTGTGAGCATGAGAGAAGAAAAAAATTATAGATCAATCATTATCCAATCAATATAGAATTTTTACGTTCAATTTTTTCTACCTCCAATTACAAATCGATGTAATATGTACAACAATAGCTATTGAGATTAACTAAAAGATTGATCTTACAAGAATATAAGACAACTTATCTTTTTTATCAATTCTTTCTTATTTTATTTTAACACCTCCGGACACCCCAAATAAATAATGGATAGAATATTTAAACTCCTAACCACCTCAAAAATCCATAGGAATTGAAATAGGTGCAATTGAAGTTCTCTTGGTCTATTAATAGGTTTAAACTGAAGAATCGACAAAAAAGACCCACATATCAAGCCAAACATGGGTTTTTTTGTCAATTCTTCTTATTTCATTTAACACTTTTGGACAGCTGAAATAAATAATAAATTACATATTTGATTTCCTTGCAACATCAGGAAACTACAAGAACTGAAATGGATACAATCGGAGCTCTGTAAGTCTATCAATAGGTTTAAATCGAAAAATTGAGCTGACAAAAAGCCCACGTTGTGCCTGATATTAAATAATATTAGGGCCACGTTGGGCCTGATATGATTCCATATCAGGCCCAACATGTGTTTTTGGTCGATTCTTCGATTTAAACCCATTGATGGACCTATAGAGCTCCGATTGTACCCATTTTAGTTCTTGTGGACTCTTAAGATTGCAAGGAATTCTGATTACACCCATTGATATACCAGAGAGTTCTGATTACACCATTTCAGCTCATGTGGATTCTTGAGGTTGTAAAGACTTTAAATATTCTAACCATTATTTATTTGGGGTGTCCGAAGGTGTTAAAATGAAATAAGTAACAATCGATAAAAAAGAATTACCGATTGTTTCTTATTTCATTTTAACACCTCTGGGCATCCCAAATAAATAATGGATAGAATATTTAAACTCCTTGCAACCTCAAGAATATATAGGAACTGAAATGAGTTGAAATAACTCACTCATAACACCTTTTAAAAGATTACGTGGTACTATTGGGTGAAATAAACCTTTTTCGAATAAATACTCTGATGTTTGTGAACCCTTGGGTACTGTCGTATTCAATGTTTGTTCAATTACTCTTTTACCCGCAAATGCAATGGTTGGATTAGGTTCAACAATAATGATATCTCCTAACATAGCAAAACTGGTTGTTACTCCACCGGTTGTAGGATTTGTAAGAATTGTTAAATAGAATAACTTTTTATCTAATTGATAATTATATAAAGCTGAAGAAATTGACGAGGGTCTGCACAAGCGGTGGAGCATGTGGTTTAATTCGATGCAAAGCAAAGAACCTTACTAGGGCTTGACATGCCGTGAATCCTCACAATTGGAGCTTTCTAAGTCTATTAATGGGTTTAAACCGAAAAATCTACAAAAAAAAAACCCACATTGAATCATATCAGACCCATGTATCAAGCCAAATATGGATTTTTTGTCAATTCTTCTTATTTCATTTTCACACCTCCGGATGGATGAAATAAATAATGGATTGTATATTTGAATTCCTTGCAACCTTAGGAATCCACAAGAACTGAAATGGGTGCAATCAAAGCTCTATATATCTATCAACGGGTTTAAATCGAAGAATCGACTAAAGACCCATATTGGACCTGATATTATTTGATATCAGGCCTATGTTGGACCTGATATGATTTCATATCAGGCCCAACTGGGTTTTTTGTTGGCTCGATTCTTCGATTTAAATCTGTTGATGGACTTCCCGAGCTCCAATTACACTTATTTCAGTTCCTATAGATTTTTGAGGTTGCAAGGAATTCAAATATAAATCCTTTATTTATTTCGAAAGTATTAAAATAAAATAAGAAGAATCGACAAAAAATTCACGTTTGGCTTGATACGTGGGCCGGGGGTTTTTGTTGATTTTTCAGTTTAAACCTATTGATAGACTGAGAGAGCTCTGATTGATTCTTGAGATTGTAAGGAGTTTAAATATTATATCCATTATTTATTTAGGGGTATCTAGAGGTATTAAAATGAAATAAGAAAAATTGATTAAAAAAAAGGTGGGTTGTCTTATATTCCGGTAAGTTCGATCTTTTAGCTAATCTCAACAACTACTGCTATATATTTAACATTAATTTGCATTTGGAGGTAGAAAAAATTGAACATAAAATTTTTATTGTGATTGGATAATGATTGATCTATAATTTTTTTCTTTTCTCGTGCTCGTAATGAATTAAAGATTCATCTCTTACAAAGTCATTCTCATAAAGGTTTGTATGATTATGCTAACTACACTTTATTTAGTTTATAAATAAAATAATTTTTTTCTTCAAAAGGATGTTACAAATGATTTATGTTTGTTTTCCTATTGTAAATTCTTTATATTTGTGACTTAATTTTATGATTCAAATACTTTTCTATCATCGCTAAAATAGTGATTTTGGCTCAGCAAAATTACCTTTGTTTTCATTATTCAGTTCAAATTGCTAAATCTGAAATGAAACAAAATTTAAAAAATTTTCAAGTCTAGTGGTATTTTTATTTTCTCTTATAAATAGGTTAAATATGTACCCATAACAGGCCCACATTGGGTCTGATATGGTATATATCAGGTCTAACATTGAATCTGGCTAAGATTTAGCTGAATTTTAAACATTGTGAGGTCCATATTATACAAGCATGCAAATATAAAAAGTGAAAGAAAAGAAAAAAAAAGAAAAGAATAAAAAAAATTGATTTTGTCATAGGAGTAGAATGAAAAAAGAATATACTTGAGTATGCTATCTGATAAACATGAAAATAATATAATATGTATCTTTTAGTTAATTCGAAAATCTATATGCGTGCTTTGGTAAAAGCCAATGATAAAATTTAATGTCTGTATTACTTGGACACCTTGAAGGCTTGCCTTATAGAAGAGGCAGGCCCCCGGGATTATGGTGCAGCGGTAAGGTCACTAGTTGTTAACCTATGCATCCGCGGTTCGATCCCCAGCTACGGCGCATTTTGCAGGAATTTTTTCTCCAAATGGGGCGCGAACCCTGGGCCGCTGGGCTTCTAGATTGGCTACCGCGAGCGCTTCCCGATTTACCCTGGTGACCGGTGGAAAACTTCCGTGGGGCCGGGCCGGTCACCCCAGGTTCAATTTGTCTGCTACCTGGTTCATTATTTTTCTTATAGAAGAGGCAGAGTTGTAATGTGGCAGAGACGAACGCAAGCAATCAACCGTCTGTGAAAACATCATCTCTACCCTTTGAATTCGGAGCTGCAAAAGGTTCACTGTGAAGATGAGAGCCAGACCATGGAGTAAGCCTGATGTTACATGAACGATATATAATTAATGATTTCATCCCTCCTTTTCTGCTTGATCAGGCTTTTGATTATTCAAGAACATCCTTGAGGTTCGGTTTCTAAAGAGGAAAGTGGAGTAGATTTATGGGTTTCTTCTTCTTGGAAAAGGACCAAGCTTTAGAAGCACCATGATGGGTTTTCCACATCTTGATCACCACTGCCATGCAGAGCTTCGTGGTCTCCCTTACTACGATCTAGCAAACAACGAGATACTGTAAGTTTCTTCCATTAATTTCAAATCTTGTGTTCTTCCGTGATCATCTTTAATTCTCATAGAAATGATGGAATTAATTTTTCTGCAGAAATTGGGGCGATACCCTATCAAATTGCTACGGAGACTGGAGCTTAAACCATGAGGCATCACCTATAAGCTCACAGCTTACTCAAGAACAAGCATTCATGAACCAGCTGCTACAAGAAGAACACCAGCTGATCGTCCTGGAGAAGGTGAAGGAGGAGTTGCTGGGCCTTCGGCCGCTGCCACCGAGGAACTTGCCAGAAAGCTCAAGCTTCGACACATACGGCTGCATGGCGGCATTGGCAACTCCGGCGATGCTGGAGCCGCCGTCGACGTTCTTGGACGTGGATCTTCCGGCGCTGGAACTGTTAGCTTCTGGCTTTGATCACCATCTGCAGGAGTCAATTCCGGGTTCATTTTTCCTGCACCAAAAGGTGTGTGCCTCCTCTCCGTTCGAACATTTGCATAAACCATGAAACAAATTTTACAAAATTTTTGAACATCACAAACTCTATTTTCAAATATATTAACCAATTCGATCATGGTCAAATAGATTCCGATACGTAGGAGATTTTTCATATTCTTATGAACTCTATTTTTCTTCTTCTAATTTTAAGCTTTACTGAATACCTGAATGATCTTTTGATAAACGAAAGCTCCTGCTCGTTGTTTCTTTAGTTTGCTAACTAACACCCTGCCCTAATGCTCACTGTTGTATGCTTTCGAGCTACAGTCTGTGATCGGTGGAGTAACAGCAGAAAATAGAAGATGCAGTTCTTCTTGGCAACAAAAACCATCTCAAACCCCACCACTCAGAAAACCTCGGTTTGAGCCCCGCTCTGCTATCTCTCCTTTAAAGGTAATATATATATATATAGATGCAGTTTTTGTTGAATCTGATTGATTCTTAATCACTTCTTCTTTTTCTCAAAACAAAAAAAGATTAGAAAGGAGAAACTGGGTGACAGGATCGCAGCATTACAGCAGCTTGTCGCACCATTTGGCAAGGTAATCTATTGTTTATTTAAATTAAGCCTTGTAAATTTGTCATGAGTTTGTTCATGCAGACTGACACAGCTTCAGTGTTAATGGAGGCGATCGGCTTCATCAAGTTTCTCCTAGAGCAAGTTGAGGTGATCAGTAATCCCAGCATTTTATTACTATTGTGTTAATTAATAAACTGCGTATCTATGCATCTTCCAGAATTTAACTGAAAAATACACGAGATTATCTGGAAATAAAAGATCAAGAACAGTCGTGCAAGAGGTAACAGATAAGGCAATGAGGGGGGAGGAGAGTTTTGAGCCGAAGGGAGGTTTGAGGAGCAGAGGACTCTGTTTGGTGCCTTTGTCATGCACATCATACATCGTTTCTGAAGAAACTGCTTGAATCTCTATCTAATTTGTTTCTGAAGAGTGTTAGGTTTTGTTTAAACTAGCTAGTAATTCGTTCCTTCATGTTCTAATCCTTATCTTAATGAGTTTTATCATCCATTCATCACTTGTGATACAATTAGACAGCAAAGTTCGAGTTCAACGAAGCAAAAATACAGGAATACAAATCAGACTTTATCAGGGAATGTAGGCGAATTTGCTACGTAGTTCTCGCCATTAGATCACAGATTGATCACCAGCCTCTGCAATAAATAAGTAAATAAACAAATAAATACAAGAGTGACAACAAACAGAGACAAGATACGGAAGAGGAGAATTGCAGTTGCCAAACCTGTCCCCGGAACGATGATGACTGGAGCTGCTTTACAGTGGCGGAAACAGTACTCACTGACGCTTCCATGCAGCACGCTGCCACAGAGAAATGAGAGCTTTGTTCGAGAGATCATATTGGGAAGTTTAACGATTAAAGAACACAGTGTAAGAACAGAAATTAGACATAATTTAGTCTGTTTCCTGATCGCCAGATTTGAAGGTTTTGATGACAAAACAATATTAGGAATCAAAGCAAGCATGAGATTTAGGGACTTTGAAATACCGTTGGACGACACCCCGGCCACGGGTTCCCATGACGACGGCCGCCGGCTTGATTCTCTCTGCTTCCCGGCATATCACCTTCCCGGCGTCACCTTCCACTATACGAGCCTTCGATCTCACCTGCAATCGCCGTTACTGTCATTTTTTCACCGACGCCGAGATACAAATAACGAAATCGATGGGAACATCAGTTACCAGAGCCACTTTGAACGCCTCGACGGCGAGAGTTTCCATTAGCTGCTGAGTGGTCTCGTACACAGCTCGTTGTTCGTGCCTGCGCAGGTTTAGGACAGGTTTGGGTGAGAATAAAGGGCACGCGAGGAAGGAAGACGACGAGTGAAGTAATCGATGGCGAAAAAGCACTGGGGACGGCGTGGACGAGGTGGAGGGTGTCGGCGAGGCGGCAGAGGTGGGCGAGGGCCCAGTGGAGGGCGTGGCGGCTGTTGGGGCCGTGGTCGACGGCGACGAGGATGTCCCGGCCGCGCCGCCGCTCGCCGGTCTCGCGGTCCAGCTCCGCGGGGTCCTGCACGATGGGGATCAGCGACGGCAGCACCACCTCCCTCCAGTTGTACTCCTCCACCTCCTCATCCAACGTCTCCATGAGACGGTCGATCGGAAGAACAGGAAAGCGAGGAACCCTTGAGAACGTGTGGTCGAAGTTTTCCTCTTTTTTTCTACTTGGTTTAACTTATTTCGATTGAGTTGCGATTAGACTAAAAAGAAGACGAAAACAAACACGTTTTCTGTAGGGAAACTCTGAAAACGCGTAGACGCCTGCAATGACTGTCTCAGGAACAGGAATCCTCTATTTATTAGAAAACGCGGACGAGTTAATAGGACGAAGCGCGGATGAGAATGAGGGAAAGAATTTACAATAAGTCCTATTTATTTGAGAGGACGGATTAAAACTAACTGTTCATGAAAAAGGATGAATTATTAATCTTTTTCATCATTTAGTGTTAGAAAATAACGAATAGATGGAATCAATCGTGGATTAATTTATAAATAATTTTTTATACATCTAAACCGGACAGAATGATTTGCCTTCCTTGTCATTGATAATACTTATTTTATCATGAAATGAATGACAATTAAAAAGTAAAACCTAACCCCTAACTTATGCCTAGTTATAGGATAACTAGGATCATCTCCTTAGGATCATTTTGATGAACTGTTGTGTTTCGGAAGGAGTCGACGACGCTGCTCAGTCATCGGGGTTCTGCCCACGTGGAAGTCATTGTGGCAGGGAGGAACTCAGTGCCCTGCGAGATTAACACGAGAGTTAAGGGGCACGCCGGAAAGGGTCCGGCGGAGTCCACTCCGACGCTCAAGTTAGTGGTGTTGGACCTTTGGATGGCTAGAAAGGGGGGGGGGGAGTGAATAACCAGACCCTAAAACTATTCGCCTCTTTTGAACTTTTCTTTCTGCGATCAAAGTTAGCAGCGGAAACAAAAACACAAAAAGCAAAACAGAGAAGAGAGCAAGCTGACGCTAACAAGAAGATGTACAAGGTTCGGGGATAACTTGCCCCTACTCCTTGGCGTGCCCGTGAGGTGGGCGATCCCTTGATCGTTGGCAGATCAAGCCCCGGGAAATCCGGATAGAATGAAACCTCCTTCTCGGTGGAGTAACCTCTCCACAATAGTCTCAGAGAGATATCGAATACAGCACAGAGACAAAGAAAGCTTACAGAGCGCGAAGGAGAAAGTTTACAAAGCACAACTCACAACACAGCAAGATCTTGGCAAGAGCCTTCACTCAGCTCTTCCTTCTCGCGGTGTCTGCTTGCTGATCGTCTCGCAAACTTCTCCACTGGCTCAAAGCTCTCAAGATGCAAAGTATCAGAGTGTTAGCATTTCAAAGAGATCAGAGAGTCGCTCAGTGATGTTGATGCTCCTTTGCTAGCCAACACTTAAGCCTCTGCCCATCGCTAGGTCACCAGGCGTATCTCTGCAGCTCACCAGCTGCTCACCAGTTCGTCTACAACAACCTCAGCTACTACTGACCTCTTATGGACTCCCTGAACCCTCTTCAGCCGAGCCCCAGGCCAGTCGTCATCTTCGCCAGCCGTTGCCAGCCCGCGCCAGAAACCGTTGTAACCTGAGAAGAGAAAACAACAAAGCCTGATCAAGGGAAAGTCTTCAGTTGACCCTCCTCCATTGTTTGAATCATCCCTGCATTACCTGTAGACTTAGCAGACGCTTAGTAAATCAAAACAAACGTGAATCAGTAAGGTAGTAGAGAAAACAGAAATGATCAGAGCGAAAACAGAAGTCTGACAGCGGATTTGAATTAAAGTTTTCAGACACTGATCGGTCACCAGACCGATCAGTGAAGTCCTTGATCGATCAGGTAAGCTCCTAATCAATCCATTGACTCCCTGATTGGTCACACTGACCGATCAGGGATCGTGGATCGGTCACATTGACTGATTCATCACCTTGCTGGGCTTTCAAACCACTACCACCAGCCAAAGGTCCTGATCGGTCACCTGACTGATCAGGTTGTGCCCTGATCGGTCTGGTGATCGATTAGGTCACTCCTTGACCGATCAGGAGCCATCCTGATCGGTCAGGATGAGACAGTCCAATCCTTGATCGGTCAGATAGAGCGATCATGGTTTCTCACAGAGCCAAATCTGATCTCTCTCTGATCGTTCACCAGAACGATCAGGAGCCAAACAGAAACATTTTGTTCTCTTTCTGATCGTTCACCAGAACGGTCAGACATACCTGGATCGGTCACTAGACCGATCCACAACAGGGAGTTCGTGCCAACTCCCTGATCGGTCCCTAGACCGATCCAGCTCCGACCAATTCAACCCTAAGTCCAGAGAACAGCTTCCTAGCCTTCTCTGACTCATTCTGGTCTCGCGGACCAAGACTCCGTGCCCAGCTTCACTCACCGAGACTTCATTTAACCTAGCTTCACTCACTAGGACATGGCTTTGTTGGATCGAGTAAACACGATAGAGGGGGGGGTGAATATCGTGAAAACGTTTCGGATTAAAAAGAGAAAGTACACAGCGGAATTTAAACAAAACACACACACAGAACTCAAGTAGTTTTACATGGTTCGGAGTCGCGTTCGGCTCCCACTCCAAGGCCCACGGTCCTTGACCGTTTACTGTGGGCAATTCTATAGTAGCGCAAAAGTTTACAGAAATTGTTACAATATTAGTGCAGTAAGTAAACAAGTATACTCTTCGTTACCGACGCCCGGTGTGGATCGTTCTTCGGAGCAGAGGGTCGTCGTCGGCGCTAGAATGTCGAGAATGGAGTTTGCCGGAGCAGAGCGCTTGAACGAAGAGCTTGGAGGCGTTGAAAAAAGTGATGTCGAAGCCTTAGGGGTCGAGCCCCTTTTATACTGCTCCTGGGGGCGCCTGACACGTGCCTTCGGATCCGAAAACCTTTATCCGAAGCTTGGTCAGCGCTTATGCCCTTCGAATCGGCTCTGGAGCTTACGGGGGCGCCCGGGTTGACTTGGTCCGCTGGCTTCTTGGCTGAGTTTGCTTCGATCATAGTTTGGCTTTGACCTAGGGCGCCCGGGACATCCAGGGCACCCGGGACCTTCAGGGCGCCTGGCCCAGTAAGCTTTCGAAACGATTCTTGCTTAACTGCTCGTTTGGTTTTGACTTTGGGCGCCTGGGACCTCCCGGGCGCCTAGCCCAGCTGCTGCCCCTCTCATTTGGGGCGTTCTGAGCTACAGAAACACATTCTTTTGGTCCCTGCATCCAAGGTTAGTTCCACAACAAACAAGGCAAGAATGTTAGTTAGTTTTTACAACCGTAGCTGTCTTGGTTCTGACTTCGGGTCTCCTAAATGGAACCCTAGGTCGAACCGACGCCTACTGTTCCCTCGACGGGGAACGCGTCCTCACCTACTCCTCTCAGGAGAGTTTACCTTTTGCCAACCGGCTCCTCCGGTTGGACTTTTGCCTAGCAGTCCTTCGCCAGGTACCTAGCAGCCCTTCGCTAGGTCTTTGGTACCAAACAGTCCTTCGCCAGGTGCCTAGCAGCCCTTCGCCAGGTCTTAGACTCCTAGCAGCCTTTCGCTAGGTGCCCAACAGCCCTTCGCTAGGTCTTAGGGGTTCGATGCCTAGCAGTCCTTCGCTAGGTGCCCAGCAGCCCTTCGCCTGGACTTCTTTCTGCACACTCAGTGAACACATTAGACAAAAATAACATCTTAACTTTTGAACCCTTTGCCATTATGAAAACCCAGGTTCGACTTAGGTGCTGCCTGCACCAACAATCTCCCCCTTTTGATTTATGGCAACCCGGTTCAAAAAGTTAAATTTAAACCAAAAGCAGGTAAAATACCAATTTAATTTCCCCCTAGAAGGAATCTCCCCCTAGGTTTTTCAAAGGTTCGCGGGGTTTGAAAAAGTTTCTAAGTCTAAAAGGGAAATCATTTTTCAATCCTTAGAACATTTTCAAAAAAATGTAAGTTAGAAAACATTTTCAAAAAAAAATTTTAGGTTGGGCACTTGGAAAATTTACACTTAGAGAATTTACACTCTGCACTTTAGAAAATTTTCAAGGAAATTTTGAAATTAATACTTAGAGAAATTTCTACCATATTTTTGAGTTGTGAAAAAATTTTCCAACCTCTTTAGCACTTTAGAAAGTTTTCAAGGAAATTTTGAAATTAATATTTAGAAACTTTTCTATTTAAGTCAAGTGCTATGTCAAGTGCTTTGAAATAAATTTTGAAAATAATTTAAGTCAAGTGCTTTGAAATATATTTTAAAAATAATTTAAGTCAAGTGCAAGACAATTGACTTAAGAAATTTTACTTTTTGAAAAAGGAGATAAAGTTTTGAAATTTGAAAAAATTTTAAAACCTTCTCTTCTCTCCTTTCCAATCTCTCCCCCTTTGCCATATATATAAAAAAACAATATAGCAAAAGAAGGAAGGTGCTGTACTGAACCGATTCAAGGTATAAACTGGACCAAATCAATTTGAATTTTCTCTTTCGGGTCCTGTCTAACCCAATTAGCTACTTACTAACTGTTATAAACAGTAGTTTTCGCTAAGGTTAGTCAAGTTAAGTATTCTGATCAAGTTAGATTTTCTAAGCTTGACACTTAACTTGATTACTGTTGATTGGAATTTAGTGCCCCAATTACTGCAGATGCACAGACTTAAGCATCTTGAATCAAGGAAAAGACCTAAGCATCTCAACCCATTCTAGGTGATCAATCAAAAGTACCCTAAGGTACTTGTGAGATGCTGGCTTCTAGATCTATAGGTGCATGCAGTTCTAGGGTTAGGGCCTATGCTAAGTCGATTTGTGAAAAAGCCCTAGTTTTGAATGGGGTAATTTTTCTTAAGAAAAACTAAGTCGAAAAATTATTTTTAAAAATGCACAAAGAAAATGATTTTTCAAATTAAGTAGGAACTGATAAGTAATAAAACAGTTTTACCAAAGCACAGAAGTAGAGCAAATCTATTCTACCAAGCATAATCACTGATAAAGATCAGATAATCAAGAAGGCAACTAGTAACTAGATAAGTCAATTAGTCAAAGTGAGGACCAGCATAGTCAAACCACAGTCAAATACATGTCAACCCTACTGAGTAGGGGTAGTCAACCAGTCAACAGTACAATATCAATCTGAACTAAGATGAAGGACCGGGATGATCAGATGAGCTGGGCTGCCAGGATCGGAATAACGACATCATTTCATTATACCGTGCGTCGCTAGTCTCTCGATCGACTCTGAGGGCATCCATATACTCTGCGTGATTAGCTTCCACTTCCTCCCTGAGACTGTGGACCTCTGTCTGAAGTAGAGCTAGCCTCTCGTCAGTCGTCGGAGGTGGGGACTCGTCCATCTGCTCTCGAATCTCGGCAGCTAGATCTGCGACATCGACCTCTATCTCCTCGTCAGAGTCGATCTGGGGTTCGGGTCACTGACGTCTCCATGATAAAATCCCGGTACCCGAGACCTCTATGCCCGCTAGGGAAAAGTTTCTAAAACCTATTTCATCAAATTCGGTCATTGTGGTCATCTCTCCATTGGTGATATTACGACCGTGATGGTGAAGAATGGAGGTGATGATGTGGCAGTAAGGGGTGCATACCCGCCCCTGAGTAGTAACACTGGATGCATATAAAATCATGTGGAACATGTGGAGTCCAATGTCGATATCTAGGTGATGGATCAATGCGTACAGTAAGAAGGTGTGGAATGGTCGCATGGTCGCGACGTCCCTAGTGAACAAGGGTAGAATGCAACGGACTAGGACTCTATAAAGAGCATAGTCCTGGACCTTAAGATCTACAGACTGAAATCGTCTAGTCAAAGGGTTTCGGGCATCTCTATAAAAATAGGAATATAGGGTGTCCAGGTCAATGAGCTGGCTCTTCCTTTCTTCGGCTGACTTTCCTTCTGTTGGTCTGGTTTTTCAGTTCCTTGTAGTAGTCCCGGGCAAGCTGGACTAGCTTGGGTCGATCCCCTTCGTTGTCTTCTGAGTCTGAGTCTGAGTCTGAGTCTGACTCGGGTGCAGGTTGAAACTTCTTCTTGGTCATCTTTCCAGTTTTACCTGCAACAAAAGCAATGTCTTTCTCGGCCAGGGTGCAGTTAGTCTGCTCATGTAATTCAAGTTCGGAAAATAACTCATCTAATTTGATTTTAGAAAGATCCCTTGAAACTTTGTACGCATCTACCATAGATGCCCACAAAGTATTTCTTGGGAAAGTGTTAAGAGTATACCTGATCAGGTCACGGTTCTCTACCTTGTGACCGATTGTGTGTAGACCGTTCATCAACTCCTGGATTTTGGCGTGGAGCTGGGCTACAGATTCGCTGTCATTCGTCTTAATTGTGTACAGCTTATTTAGCAGTAGGTCCCTTTTGCTGATTCGGGTGTCGGAGGTTCCTTCGTGCAACTCAATTAATTTACCCCAGAGTTCCTTTGCACTGTTGAATGGTCTCACCCGGTTCAACTCTTCTTTGGTTAGGCCGCATTGGAGTGTTTGAGTCGCTTTAGCATTGGCCTCGATCTTTCTTTTCAGTGCGGTATCCCATTCTGTGTAAGGCTGTGGCACTCCTTCAGCATTTCTTGGGATTTCCAGTCCAGATTGGATAATTATCCACATGTCCACCTGAGTTTTCAGGTGTACTTCCATCCGACTCTTCCAGTAGGAGAAGTCCTCCCCACTGAAGAGTGGTGGTCTGGCTGTATTGAACCCTTCTTGCATGGCCATTTAGATGTTCTGAAATAAAATTAACAAAAAAAAAATTGTCCCAAGACTTGGTCTTGTATTAGCAGTGCGGGAAGAAGATATATATATAAAAAGTATCGAGTGGTGTTGCACCAACCTCGATTAACGATAAAAATTCGATCGAAAAAAAATTAAAAATTTTGAAGAAAAATCCAAAAAACTCCCAAATTGGTGGTTGCACCAGATTTGAGCTTCCCCGCTCTGATACCACTTGTTGAATCGAGTAAACACGATAGAGGGGGGGGGGTGAATATCGTGAAAACGTTTCGGATTAAAAAGAGAAAGTTCGCAGCGGAATTTAAACAAAACATACACACAGAACTCAAGTAGTTTTACTTGGTTCGGAGTCGCGTTCAACTCCTACTCTAAGGCCCACGGTCCTTGACCGTTTACTGCGGGCAATTCTATAGTAGCGCAAAAGTTTACAGAAATTATTACAATATTAGTGCAGTAAGTAAACAAGTATACTCTTCGTTACCGACGCCCTGTGTGGATCGTTCTTTGGAGCAGAGGGTCGTCGGCGGCGCTAGAATGTCGAGAATGGAGTTTGCCGGAGTAGAGCGCTTGAACGAAGAGCTTGGAGGCGTTGAAAAAAGTGACGTCGAAGCCTTAGGGGTCGAGCCCCTTTTATACTGCTCCTGGGGGCGCCTGACACGTGCCTTCGGATCCGAAAACCTTTATCTGAAGCTTGGTCAGCGCTTATCCCCTTCGAATCGGCTCTGGAGCTTACGGGGGCGCCCGGGACGTTGGGGGCGCCCCAGTTGACTTGGTCCGCTGGCTTCGTGGCTGAGTTTGCTTTGATTATAGTTTGGCTTTGACCCAGGGCGCCCGGGACATCCAGGGCACCCGGGACCTTCAGGGCGCCTGGCCCAGTAAGCTTTCGAAACGATTCTTGCTTAACTGCTCGTTTGGTTTTGACTTTGGGCGCCTGGGACCTCCCGGGCGCCTAGCCCAGCTGCTGCCCCTCTCATTTGGGGCGTTCTGAGCTACAGAAACATATTCCTTTGGTCCCTGCATTCAAGGTTAGTTCCACAACAAACAAGGCAAGAATGTTAGTTAGTTTTTACAACCGTAGCTGTCTTGGTTCTGACTTCGGGTCTCCTAAATGGAACCCTAGGTCGAACCGACGCCTACTGTTCCCTCGACGGGGAACGCGTCCTCACCTACTCCTCTCAGGAGAGTTTACCTTTTGCCAACCGGCTCCTCCGGTTGGACTTTTGCCTAGCAGTCCTTCGCTAGGTAACTAGCAGCCCTTCGCTAGGTACCTAGCAGCCCTTCGCTAGGTCTTCGGTACCAAACAGTCCTTCGCCAGGTGCCTAGCAGCCCTTCGCCAGGTCTTAGACTCCTAGCAGCCCTTCGCCAGGTGCCCAGCAGCCCTTCGCCAGGTCTTAGGGTTTCGATGCCCAGCAGCCCTTCGCCAGGTGCCCAGCAGCCCTTCGCCAGGTGCCCAGCAGCCCTTCGCCAGGACTTCTTTCTGCACACTCAGTGAACACATTAGACAAAAATAACATCTTAACTTTTGAACCCTTTGCCATTATCAAAACCCAGGTTCGACTTAGGTGCTGCCTGCACCAACAGGCTTCACTCACCAGAGTTTCGATCACCTAGCGTCACTCGCTAGGACCCGACTTCACTCACCGGGATTTTAGTCACCTGACTTCACTCACCAGGACCCGACTTCACTCACTGGGATTTCAATCACCTGGCTTCACTCACTAGGACCCGGCTTCACTCACCTGGATTTTAGTCACCTGGCTTCACTCACCAGGACCCGACTTCACTCACCGGAATTTCAATCACCTAGCTTCACTCGCTAGGACCCGGCTTCACTCACCGGGATTTCATTCACTCCATGCCCAGTCCCCGACCAGGACTTAATCCTAATTCATTCAACCAAAATTAAATCGGTGTCAACACCAAAACAACAATCGGGCCAGACTACATCAACAATCTCCCCCTTTTTGTTGTTTGACAACCCGATTTAAGTTTAGGTATCAAATGAAGTCAATTATCGTAAGGGAATCAAAGTCCTCCCCCTACAATAATTAACCCTAAACTTAATCAACCATTCTCTTCCCCTTTGTCAAACATCGAAATGGGTATGGTTATTAAGTTTTAATATAACTCCCCCTTAAATAAGGGTCTCTCCCCAAACGCAAAATAATGAAAGGTAATTTTTTGAAGTGCATATGAGAGTCATATACCATAAATGTATCATGGCAACAATGTATATGCATCATATGTCAATAATTAATGCATCTGTATCAGACAGATAGTCATGATTGGTCTCCTTGACTTATTAGATTCATTGATGATTCGATACAAAAATATTTCTGATTAGTCTGGGGACCGATCATATTTTAGAAAAATTTCTGAAACTCTGATACGTTCCTGATCAGACTGCATTAACAATTTATATTTCAGAAAAGTTTCTGAAACACGATTTGAATCCCAAAACAGCTTTGTCTAAGCCATAAGGTTCCAGGAACAAGTTTGTTCTAATAGCCAAACCTTATTTTTAACACTTGAAAAAATTTCTGAGAATCAAGAGTCCTTAAAAGTTCCTAAATGAATTTGTATTTACTTAGTATCAGGTTTGTACCAATGGATGATCAAGTATGTTATGTTCCGAGCGTATTCTTTGATCAAGGTACCCGGATAATAAGTCTAATCGGTCACCGTGACCAATCAGAAGCCTTACTGATCGAAGGGATCCTGATCGGTCTGCTTGACCGATCAGAAGGATCCCTGATCGGTCTGTGGCTCGATCAGAGGGATCCCTGATCGGTCTGTGGACCGATCAGGCTACATACAGAAAGTTTTTTTGAGGAGAAGATGATTCCTGATTGGTATTAGATTTCAGATGAGATCAAATTTCAGATCAGGGAGAGTTTCTGAAACGTTCCAGAAACTCTCGTGTCAAATACCCCTTTCAAACTCTAAACCAATCAGATTACATTGATTCTAAAGAGAAGATTTCAAAAACAGACCAATATGTTTCAGAAACAAGATTTTGGATCAGGATTTCAGAAATCAGATTACATTGGTTCATCCGGATTGTGGATCAGGATTTTGATCAGATTTCAGAAACAAGATTTCAGAAACTGATATGTTTTAGAAACAAGTGTATTTCAACTCTTAAACCCTCTAAACCCTAATACAATCAGATTTAATCCCTTTTGATCCCAAAAAAAATTCCATTAACCAAAATTCATTTCCCATCATGTCGATCAAGAGAAAATCGTTTGCTTGCAAATTTCAAAAACTTAATACAGCTAGTTAAAAACATGATACAGGCAGTTAACCAAACTATATTCATGTATTTATTCAATTTAGACAGTTTCAGAAAATTCAAAATATTGATCATAAAAACATGAAATTGTCTAAATTCTTTAATTGCAAGCAATTAAAAGAAACTAACTTAGACCTTAGATATATAATAAGATATTGCAAAAGTAAACTGTTATTCTAATATTATGGCTGACCTTTAGAATTACAGTAACCTCAAACTTGCAATAATAAAGCTAAACATTCTAGGCAATTCATAGTCCTAATTCAAGTTTGCATCATTAACCCAAAGCCAGTTTATATATTAAATTTGTATCCAAAAATAATGCTCCCCTATCATTTGTTTGGAGCACCCACTTATCAACAACCCATGTTGATAGATGCTCCCCCTCAACCAATGCTATACAATTCTAAATATAGAGGTTTTAGGTACTCAAAATTTGAGACCTAAAGAACCTTCAATGAATGATTTAGGCACCCATGCCTTAGTCATTTTCTTTCTAACTTTTTGAACCCTAGAATCATTAGGTGATCTAAAATGTGTTCTTGACATCAAAGAGACGAAACTAGGTTCTTTAGGTCGGTAACCTAAACCAACCTTGTTGTAGACCGCTCTTTGAGAATTAAGAATCATATTTAAAGTTTTAGAACTAGTTGAAAATTTCTCAAGGATATTCTTGAGGTTTTCAACTTCGCTCTTCAAGTCCTTATTTTCATCCTCAAGAATCTTAACATGCAAGTCATCAATATCATGATCCTTAGGTGTCTTCAATTGTTCTATTTCCAATTTCAATAACTTTACTTTGTTCTTAGATTTCTTTAACAAACTAGTTAAACATGCAATTGTCCTATAGCACTTATCTAACTCGGGAGATATTACCTCTTCATCATCCGAAGATGATGAAGTCGCGGTTGAGGAGCTCCTCAATTCGTCACTACTTCCTTCATTTGAGTCCTCTATTGCCATGAAAGCAAAGTGATGGGTGTTCTTCTCCTCCTCCTTTTCTTTCTTCTTCTCCTTCTTCTTCTTTCTTCTGTCGCCTGCCACAAAAGCCACCCTTTTCTCTTTTGGGCTTTGGTTAGCAATCTCATGTAGTTCTATTTCATAAAATAAATCCTATAATTTAACAAATGAAAGATCCTTGGAAACCTTGTAACCATCCACCATGGATGACCACAAGGCATTCCTAGGGAAGGCTTTGAAAATATACCTTACAAGGTCTCGGTTTTCTACTTTCTCATCAATGGAATGTAAGCCGTTCAATATCTCTTTGAATCAACCAAGGAGTTCACTTACCATTTTGGACTCCTTCATGGTGAGATTTTGAAGTTGGTTGAGGAAAAGGTCCCTCTTGGCTATCCTTGAGTCCTGGGTGCCTTCATGAAGCTCGATGAGCTTGTTCCATAGGTCCTTGGCACTAGTGAAGGGACCAACTTTTATCAACTCGTCCTTGGTCATCCCGCACTGCAAGGTGACCACCGCTTTCGCATCGGCTTCTCCCTTGCGAGTTTGCTCAGCCGACCATCATGAGGATTCCAACTCTTTTCCCTCAGCGTCTTTTGGAGGGATGAACCCCTCCTTCACCGAAAACCACATACTGATATCCATCTTGAGATAATACTCCATCCTCGACCTCCAATATTGGAAATCAGCCCCATAAAAGAATGGAGGTCGGGTGGTGTTGAATCCTTCTCTCATTGCCATTCTTGTTGTAAACTCTCGGGTGTTAGTCTGTTGAATAGAGCTCCTTGCTCTGATACCACTTGTTGGACCTTTGGATGGCTAGAGAGGGGGGGGGGGGGAGTGAATAGCCAGACACTAAAACTATTCGCCTCTTTTGAACTTTTCTTTCTGCGATCAAAGTTAGCAGAGGAAACAAAAACACAGAAAGCAAAACAGAGAAGAGTGCAAACCGACGCTAACAAGAAGATGTACAAGGTTCGGGGATAACTTGCCCCTACTCCTTAGCGTGCCCGTGAGGTGGGTGATCTCTTGATCGTCGGCAGATCAAGCCCCGGGAAATCCGAATAGAATGGAACCTCCTTCTCGGTGGAGTAACCTCTCCACAATAGTCTTAGAGAGATATCGAATACAACACAGAAACAAAGGAAGCTTACAGAGCGCGAAGGAGAAAGTTTACAAAGCACAACTCACAACACATCAAGATCCTGGCAAGAGCCTTCACTCAGCTCTTCCTTCTCACGGTGTCTGCTTGCTGATCGACTCACAAACTTCTCCACTGGCTCAAAGCTCTCAAGATGCAAAGTATCAGAGTGTTAGCGTTTCAAAGAGATCAGAGAGTCGCTCCAGTGATGCCGATGCTCCTTTACTAGCCAACACTTAAGCCTCTGCCCATCGCCAGGTCACCAGGCGCGTCTCTGCAGCTCACCAGCTCGTCTGCAACAACCTCAGCTACTACTGACCTCTTCTGGACTCCCTGAACCCTCTTTAGCCGAGCCCCAGGCCAGTCGTCAGCTTCGCCAGCCGTTGCCAGCCCACGCCAGAAACCGTTGTAACCTGAGAAGAGAAAACAGCCAAGCTTGATCAAGGGAAAGTCTCCAGTTGACCCTCCTCCATTGTTTGAATCATCCCTGCATTACCTGCAGACTTAGCAGACACTTAGCAAATCAAAACAAATGTGAATCAGTAAGGTAGCAGAGAAAACAGAAATGATCAGAGCGAAAACAGAAGTCTGATAGCAGATTTGAATTAAAGTTTTCAGACACTAATCGGTCACCAGACCGATCAGTGAAGTCCCTGATCGATCAGGTAAGCTCTTGATCGATCCAATGACTCCCTGATCGGTCACATTGACTGATCAGGGATCGTGGATCAGTCACACTGACCGATCCATCACCTTGCTGGGCTTTCAAACCACTACCACCAGCCAAAGGTCCTGATCGGTCACCTGATCGATCAGGTTGTGCCCTGATCGGTCTGGGGACCGATCAGGTCACTCCCTGACCGATCAGGAGCTATCCTGATCAGACAGGATGAGACAGTTCGATCCTTGATCAGTCAGATAGACCGATCAAGGTTTCTCACAGAGCCAAATCTGATCTCTCTCTCATCGTTCACCAGAACGATCAGGAGCCAAACAGAAACATTCTGTTCTCTTTCTGATCATTCACCAGAATGGTCAGACTTACCTGGATCAGTCACCAGACCGATCTACAATAGGGATTTCATGCCAACTCCCTGATTGGTCCCCAGACCGATCCAGCTCCGACCAATTCAACCCTAAGTCCAGAGAACAAGCTTCCTAGCCTTCTCTGACTCATTCTGGTCCCGCGGACCAAGTCTCCGTGCCCATCTTCACTCACCGGGACTTCATTCAACCTAGCTTCACTCGCTAGGACCTGGCTTCACTCACCAGGGTAGGTATCGGTCACCTAGCTTCACTCCCTAGGACCCGACTTCACTCACCGGGATTTCAGTCACCTGGCTTCCCTCACCAGGACCCGGCTTCACTCACTAGGACCCGGCTTCACTCACCGGGATTTCAGTCACCTGGCTTCACTCACCAGGACCTGGCTTCACTCACCAGGACATGGCTTCACTCACTGGGATTTCAATCACCTGGCTTTACTCATCGATATTTCAGTCACCTAGCTTCTCTCACCAGGACCTGACATCACTCACCAGGATTTCAATCACCTGGCTTCACTCGCTAGGACCCGACTTCACTCACCGAGATTTCGTTCACTCTGTGCCCAGTCCCCGACCAGGACTTAATCCGAATTTATTCAACCAAACTTAAATTGGTGTCAACACTCAAATAATAATTGGGCCAAACTGCATCAACAAGTGGATTGATGGAGAGTAGAAGCAGCAGGAAAGGAAAATGAGTGTAAAGTTGAGAGAGTGTAACCCCTTTACCGGAGGGGTTGGGCTACCTTTTATAGTGATGATGACGAAGATGATAGTATGTGTCTCCGTGCTTCTCGCCACGTTCCCCCTTGTAACGGTCCTCCCACTTGTCGACTCTAAGTTATAGTAGAGATGAGGGCGATAATGACCGAGGATTACTGGCTCTAATCCTCCCGTAAATACCGGTGACAATTACCCCTGTATTTGCAAATAGGGGGTTCGTTAGTTGCGGTTGAAGGTGACTTGGGCATCGCTCTCCCGAGGTGATCTCGGGGACTCCTGCCCCGGGGGGAGGGGTCTCGAAGTGATCCAGAGTCCCGACTTCCCGAGGTAGTCCCGACTTCCCAGGGTGATCCCAGGAGTTTTGTTAATCTTGGGCACATTCATCCCGGGGGGTCCTGGAGCTCTGGAAGAAGGACCGCTCCAACCAGTCCTGTCGTGCCCCGTAGCTTCTTCATCCCGCGTGTCCGCCCCGGGTTATTGACCCCATCACAAGTCCCTCCCTTCAGGTCTGATCAAAGGAAGCGTGACTGACTGATCGGACTAGAGGTGTGATGAAGAAGCTGGGCCTAGGTGGTTCCTCTGTCCTTTCTTGCTTGGCTTGCGGCCCGTGGGGCCCTAAGATATAATCAGGGTGACCCCAGACTCCGGGTGATTTTTTGAATATGTCCCGTATCCCTGCGAGCTTTGTGGTGACCATAATGAAGCAGTGGCTCAGCGTATGTAATAGGGCTACGTGTCTTTTCCATGGTTGGGCGGTGATGTCCTCCTGATACGCCTCGTGGGATATACGAAGGGACAACAAGAAGGGCTAGCGGTTCCCCGAGGTAGCCTGTGCATGCCCTCGACGTGCTGCTCCCCTATTGCTCAGCAGGGTGCGGCGCATCCCTATAAAAGCGGGTGGAACGATACCCTGCAACCCCCTTACCCTATCTGCCGTCAAGAGTTCTCCTTCTTTGGCATCCATCTTGCCGCTGCGTCTTTTCGACGAGAGTAAGTCTTCTTCCATCCTTTCTTTTGTCCCCACTCCATCTCCATGGGTCCAATGAAGAAGAAAAGGAAAACCCCCGGGCATCGACGAGAGCTCCCTGAAAGAATTAGGATTTCGTGCAAAATGGTACGAGACCATCTTTTCCAGAGTTAGGTTGGAATCCCTCTAAGCTGCCCGCCAGAAATATGGTATCCCGGTAGACTGGGAGGTGAGGGTCCCTACCTCAGGTCAATCGCCTGTGACCACCTGCGAGAATTTCTATACTTTTTTTCTGGGGCAACTAGAACTAGGGATTCACTTCCCTATCCTCCCTTTTTATATGAATGTTGCCAAGTGTTGGGACCGGGTGCATGTCGATAAGGATACGGATTCGTAAAATTCAAAATTTTTTACGTGCAGCGGAAGAATTAGCATAAAATAATTTCCTAAATTATTTTAACCACGTATCTAGCATGCAACCTTATGATGTGTTGACATATTCATAAATTAAAACTTTACGGAAAAGTAAATTAATTTACTAAGTACCTTTCGTAACTCGAAGTAAGGGATGAGATCCAACCGTAGCGTCCCTTGGAAGCTTCGCCTCTATTCGTGTCCACGCCGAGTTCTCTTCGCGATGACTTCGCAAAGTCACGAGTTTTTTGCCGACGAGTACTACTAGATTCTCTATAGGCACAATAAAGAAGAACAAGAGAAAAATAGGAAACTCACCAAGAAGAAACGGAATCTAAATTCCGGGAAGAGAGGAGTCGCTATCCGCTTCTTCTTCTTCTTGTTTGGATTCTCCTTCTTGTTGAAGCTCACGGCAACTCACAAGGGGAGGAGAGGGTTGCGCCGACCCTAGTTCTTCAAGAGGGCGCCGGCCCTAAAACTCCAAGAGGGCGCCGGCCCTAGGTGGGGAGAAGAGAAGAGGGAGAAGAGAAGAGAGAGAGGGAGAGCTCTTCACAACTTGATTAGTTGATTGGGAATAAGGACTTGCCTTTGGTTCCTTTATATAGTAGCAACTCCTTTGCTAAGTCTCCCTCTTAACAGAATTAACGGAATTAGTTATAAGAAATTTATCTTATAAATTCTCTTATTAATTATTCCGTTTAAGCCGAGTCTTATTATAACTAATTTATAATAAAATAAATTCTTCTTCTCTTTAAATTATGGAATAAATTTTATAAGAAATTTATAAACTTTCTTATTATGGAAAAATCAATTCTTAATTGATTTTATAAAATTAAAATAAACCAATTCATGGATTATTTTAACTTCCATAAAAAGAATAAATTTCTACAAATTTATTTATATAAATTTCTTTATACAAATTTATTTATCCATAATTTATAAAACAAATCACACTAGATTTATTTTATTATTTAAACCAAATAAATTGATTTAATTCCCTTTAATGGCCGGCCACCACAAGGAGGGTTAGCACCCTCTTTGGCCGGCCAAACCAACCCGAACCGGTCGCGAATCAAACTCATTTAATTCGCCCAATAAGCCTTCAAAAGACTTAGACATTTTTAGCTTCCATTGCGCCTCTGATTAACTCAGATTTGACTTATTTCTCTTGATCGGAAAATCTAATTTTCAACTAGTTTTAAATCCCTCGGATTACTCGTATTGCGTGTGACTAAATAGGCTTTCGATTTATGTTTGCCGTCTATAATTAACTAATTATAGAACGATCATGAGTGGCACCTAGTAGTACATCATGATCCCCAATTAATCGAAAGATCAACGGTTTGATCTCAGAAGAAATTATTCTGAAACCCTTCAGCAGCTCTAATGAATCGTGCCCCATTCCCTTCACCACCTTATACCCACTTGGTTCAGGACACGGTCTATGGTGTCAGTCCCCACTAGGCTGACTACGCCACACCTAGCCCAAGTAGTGTCTTTCTCGTCCTTTGGATTTCTAATTACTCTCATGTATTTAAGAGACTCGCACTCTAAACATGATATACTCTGGCCAGAGATTTCTGAGTAACAATCCGACGATAGGCCTGGGTATACATCTCCTCGCAAGGAGTGGTGAATCCTTTGTAGGCTGTTCAAACATCTTCGGGCACTTCGGCTTATACCCAATCATCCTGGGTCCACACCTCCTTGGAGATGCTTGCTTAAGATGTTAAAGTATAAGTCTCCATGACCAAGATGACTTGAACACCGTAAGTCAAAGGAACATCGCACTTAAGCTGCAGTAAGAACTTCATTGACATATCTACATGTAGATTCCCATATGAAGTCTTACAGCTAGTCACTCCAATGAACTAGTTCCCTTAACTAGCATCCATGTTTATCTCCGGACATCCCAATGTCACCAGCCAGTGAGAATCAGCTGATTAGAGAATAACCCATGCTAGTCTCAACAGAATTGATAGTGTCCGTTTTTATCAATTCATCGACTAGGGATATTTTCAATACTTCACATTTGCACATTTAGAGATAATCACAAGTTGTGATCCCATCACAAATTCTCTTATGCTGTGAGTTGTATTGCGGACATTCAGTAGATGAGTTTAAGATCTCAATCAAATACATAAATATGTATACTCAAATAGTGAATTATTATTTATTAAAATAAATGTTTACAATCATAAGCCGATTGCCTTAGGACACTTCTCTCATATCACTAACAAACTCCCACTTGGCCTAATGCCAATCGTTACGGTATCCAATACCACAGGCTCTAACATGACCCTCAAACTTGTTTTGAGGCAAGGCCTTAGTTAAAGGATCCGCTATGTTCCTTTCAGTGGGAACTCTCTCAATTTGTATGTCATTCCTACTTATAATCTCTCTGATCAGATGATAGCGTCGAAGCACGTGTTTGGATCGCTGATGAGACCTTGGTTCCTTCGCTTGTGTAATAGCTCCATTGTTGTCGCAGTAAACCGGCACTGCTTCATCAATGGATGGAACCACTCCAAGTTCGGAGACAAACTTCTTGATCCAAACTGCTTCCTTGGCTGCTTCCGAAGCTGCGATATACTCTGCTTCCGTGGTAGAATCCGCTACGGTGTCTTGTTTGGAACTTTTCCAACTTACTGCGCCTCCATTCAAAGTGAATATGTATCCAGACTGAGATTTGGAGTCATCCTTATCTGTCTGGAAACTGGCATCTGTATACCCACGTATTACCAGATCTCCTTCTCCATATATTAGGAACACATCCTTAGTTCTTCTTAAGTACTTAAGGATTGTCTTTACAGTCGCCCAATGATCCATTCCCAGATCCGACTGGTATCTGCTTGTGACGCTCAAAGCATACGATACATCGGGTCTTGTACATAACATAGCATACATGATAGATCCTATTGCGGATGCATAGGGAATCTTATTCATGCAAATCCTCTCGTCTTCTGTGCGCGGACACATAGACTTTGAAAGGTTGATCCCATGCCTGATGGGAAGGTAACCTTTCTTGGATTCCGACATGCTAAACCTTTTTAGGACTCGGTCTATATACGTAGACTGCGAAAGACCAAGCAACCGTTTGATCTATCTCTATAGATTCTAATCCCAAGGATATAGGTTGCTTCTCCCAGGTCTTTCATGGAGAAAGTTTTGGACAACCAAATTTTAACTGTTTGTAAGACTGATATATCGTTTCCTATAAGTAATATGTCATCGACATATAATACTAGGAATACGACTGCACTCCCACTAACCTTCTTGTACACACAAGGTTCGTCAGGATTTTGTGAGAAATCAAACTCTTTGATTGTCTCATCAAAACGGATGTTCCAGCTCCTAGATGCTTGCTTTAATCCATATATGGATCGTCGAAGCTTGCATACTTTGGTTTTATCAACCGATGTGAAACCTTCAGGTTGTATCATGTATACATCCTCAAGCAGGTTTCCATTAAGGAAAGCTGTTTTCACATCCATTTGCCATATCTCATAATCATAATGAGCTGCTATGGCTAGGAGCATCCGAATGGATTTAAGCATAGCTACTGGCGAATAGGTTTCGTCATAATCAATTCCTTGCTTTTGACGGTATCCTTTTGCCACTAATCTAGCCTTAAAGGTAACAACATTACCTTCCATGTCGGTTTTCTTCTTGAAAACCCACTTGCACCCTATGGGCTTAATCCCTTCAGGTGGGTTAACCAAGTCCCATACTTGATTTTCGTACATGGAATCCATTTCCGACTTCATGGCCTCAAGCCATTTGTCCCTTTCTGAACTTTTCAGAACATCTTCATAACTGATAGGTTCATCATCGCTTATGAGTAACACGTCGTTCGATTCACTTACGAGAAATCCGTATCTCTCTGGAATATTGCGTGTCCTATCAGACCTACGAAGAGGTGGTATAGTTTTAGGTTCAACTGATAGTTCATCACTATGAGTTATCGGTTGTGGGTCTAGACCAGGTGTCTCTGTAATGTCTATTGGAGTTTCTTGAACTTCATCAAGTTCAATGCCACTCCCACTGTTTTCTTGTAAAATAAATTCTCTTTCCAGAAATACAACATGCCTTGAAACAAACACCTTTTGTTCCAAGGGATGATAGAATTGGTAACCCTTCGTTTCCTTAGGGTATCCAATAAATAGACACTTATCAGACTTAGCATCCAATTTGTCTGATACAACCCGCTTCACATAAGCAGGACAACCCCATATCTTAAGGTGAGTTAAGTGAGGTTTCTTACTATTCCATATCTCATACGGAGTAGTAGAGACTATCTTGGTCGGGACCCTGTTTAGCAAGTAAACAGCTGTCTTTAGTGCATAGCCTCAAAAGGATTTTGGAAGAGTTGCATGATTCATCATCGACCTAACCATGTCCATCAAGGTTCGGTTGCGCCTCTCAGATACACCATTATGCTGTGGTGTATACGGCGGAGTCCATTGGGACAATATCCCATTGTCCCTAAGATAATCTTGAAACTCTTGACTTAAGTATTCACCACCCCGATCGGATCGAAGGATCTTAATACTTTTGCCAAGTTGTTTCTCCACTTCATTTCTGAACTCTTTGAATTTCTCAAAGGCTTCAGATTTGTGTTTCATCAAGAACACATACCCGAATCGTGAGTGATCATCGATAAAGGTGATGAAGTAGCTATAGCCTCCTTGTGCAAGAGTTGACATTGGTCCACATACATCAGTATGTATTAGACCAAGCAATTCTCCCACTGGATTACCTTTTCCGGAAAAGGGTAATTTGGTCATCTTGCCTTTTAAGCATGATTCGCATGTATCAAATGAACCGGGTTCAAATGATTCCAGAATTCCACATCGGTGTAATTCGGTCATGCGTTTCTTATTTATATGGCCGAGACGACAATGCCACGTGTAGGAGTCTATTCGATTATCTATTCGAGCACGCTTGTTGCTTACTTCGATATTGAAAACATCACTGGATAAATCTAACGTGTAGATGCCAATGCACAAAGTTCCATTCCCATAAAGAACGCCATTTAAAGTTATGTAACAACAATTGTTACTAAAAGTTAAATGATAACCCTTTTCATTCAAACATGAAATAGATACAATGTTCTTTATTAATGAAGGAACAAAATAACAATTATCCAATTCTAAGACACGTCCAGTGGGGAGCTTTAGCAAATATGTTCCGATGGCAACAGCAGCAATCTTTGCTCCGTTTCCAACTCGCAAATTCGCTTCTCCTTTGACGAGTCTTCTTCTATTCCTTAGCCCCAGTATGTCATTACATATATGTGAGCTACACCCAGTATCAAGTACCCAAGTGTTTGAGGAAATAGAGTGACATCCAATAACGAAGATACTTGAAGAGGATGGGGCATCGGATGCCTTCTCTTTCAAGGACTCAAGATAAATCTTGCAGTTTCTTCGCAAGTGATCCTCCTTGCCACAGTGATGGCAAGTGCCTTTTAGGGTATTTTCAGTCTTTTTGGCCTTTTTCTCCTTTCCCTTTTTCTGTTCTTTGGCCTTCCTCTTAGAACCTTTCTTCGAGGAACCAACTAACAGTACCGTCTTTAGATCCTGCTTCACAGAAGGCTTTAAAGTCTTCAGCAGGTTGAGCAACTCAGGAAACTGGTCTGGAGTTGCACTTTTGGGGAGGACGGTTGGGAAGTTGATCTTCAAGGACATTAGCAAGCTTCTCTGCCTTGAGGACTATCCTCAGGTTTCGAAGCCAGTCCATGAAGTTTGGCCCAGTCAGTTTATTGGTGTCCAAAATGGAGCGCAAGTTTAGAGAAGACATGATCGAGTGATTAACCTAGAAATACAAATTGAGTTTATGTGAGAAGATTGATTAAAGAATGTATCAACATACATTAATAAAATCCTATTTATTTTTCAAATTGAATAACTCTTTTTATCAATTCGGGAGATCGTAGGAACATCTCCAAATAGGTTGATATCCAACCACAGATAAGAACCACCATGGCTGTGGCCATCAAGTTATTCTTAGCCGTGAAGGTAGGTAATTATACCGATTACATATCACACATATGTAACTATCACATTATGCTATCAACTAATTGAATGTTTGCATAAATCATTGGGTTGTTAACTCATTAACAAATATGCATCATTATACATAGCACCCAACTGCACCTCTCTTTACATCGACCTTGGCTGTGGCACAACAAATCGATGCTCCAAGCTTAAGGCTGACCCATTAATCAAGAAATAGTTTTAATATGGTTGGAGCTCATTCAACCGTTTAGTCAGGCTTGGATGTGTCCAACAACCAAAACTAAGGATTGACCTCTGACTCTAACTATATTATTCATAAACTAATTCCATGGTTTGAACATGTTGAGGTTCAAGTCGGGCATGGATGTGTCCATCAACCCAAACGAGAAACAAAACTCCGGTTCTAACCATATTAATGGAAGGTGTTAGCCTTAATATTTTGTAAGGGGTTTTGGGTCTCATCTTTTCTAAGCACATTCATGACATATGATTATGTCATGACTAACGATTTCCTTAATAAAGTATGTATGTGACTTAATTTATCAAGTCTCATGAATTGAATTAGGAACCGGATTTCCTCATTCTAGTTTCATACTTTATTAAAGGAATTGTTTTGGGAAACAATTTCCTAAATTGTCATAATCAATTTCGGAAATAATATGTTTAAGACTTTGATTTCTCTAAATCAAATCTTATTAAATTAAGAGGCAATTCCCTTAATTCAATGACATATTATTTTCATAAAATCTCAATTAAGAAAACTCTATAGGAAACCATTTTCCTAATTAATTTTGGAGACAACAACATGTAAGAGCATCACCTCTTAAATCATGTTTTATTCATGGATTTAATTAATTAAAACAAATCGTTTTCTAAGGGTGGCTCCTCGAGGCTCAGATACCCAAAGAAAAGTAATTTGTCGTAAATCCAATTTGGTCCGTTTCGGAAACGCAACCAAATCAAAAATGACAATTTCATTCAAAATTGGAAAATTAAATTACAACAACTAACTTTAAATTGGACGGCTCCCCGAGGCTCAATCCAAAATAAAGAATTTTGTTAATAATTTAAAGCCAATTCGAATTTGAAATTGTCAACTAATTATCCATAAATTTGTCTTGGCTTTCTCAAAAGAAAGTGCCCAAAATTGCGAGGT
>JAGFNQ010005125.1:0-37444 GCA_024364735.1 Boesenbergia rotunda
CCACGTATTACCATATCTCCTTCTCCATATATTAGGAACACATCCTTAGTTCTTCTTAAGTACTTAAGGATTGTCTTACAGCCGCCCAATGATCCATCCCTGGATCAGACTGGTATCTGCTCGTGACACTCAGAGCATATGATACATCGGGCCTAGTACATAACATAGCATACATGATAGATCCTATCGCGGATGCATAAGGTATCTTATTCATGCAAATCCTCTCGTCTTCTGTGCGCGGACACATAGACTTCGAAAGGTTGATCCCATGCCTGATGGGAGGTAACCTTTCTTGGATTCCGACATGCTAAACCTTTTTAGACACTCGGTCTATATATGTAGACTGCGAAAGACCAAGCAACCGTTTTGATCTATCTCTATAGATTCTAATCCCAAGGATATAGGTTGCTTCTCCCAGGTCTTTCATGGAGAAAGTTTGGGACAACCAAATTTTAACTGTCTGTAAGACTGATATATCGTTTCCTATAAGTAATATGTCATCGACATATAATACTAGGAATACGACTGCACTCCCACTAACCTTCTTGTACACACAAGGTTCGTCAGGATTTTGTGAGAAATTAAACTTTTGATTGTCTCATCAAAACGGATGTTCCAGCTCCTAGATGCTTGCTTCAGTCCATATATGGATCGTCGAAGCTTGCATACTTGGTTTTATCAACCGATGTGAAACCTTCAGGTTGTATCATGTATACATCCTCAAGCAGGTTTCCATTAAGGAAAGTTGTTTTCACATCCATTGCCATATCTCATAATCATATGAGCTGCTATGGCTAGGAGCATCCGAATGGATTTAAGCATAGCTACTGGCGATAGGTTTCGTCATAATCAATTCCTTGTTTTTGACGATATCCTTTTGCATAACTAGCTTAAAGGTAACTAATTACCTTCCATGTCGGTTTTCTTCTTGAAAACCCACTTGCACCCTATGGGCTTAATCCTTCAGGTGGGTTAACCATGTCCCATACTTGATTTTCGTACATGGAATCCATTTCCGACTTCATGGCCTTCAAGCCATTTGTCCCTTTCTGAACTTTTCAGGACATCTTCATAACTGATAGGTTCATCATCGCTTATGAGTAACACGTCGTTCGATTCACTTACGAGAAATCCGTATCTCTCTGGAATATTGCGTGCCTATCAGACCTACGAAGAGGTGGTGTTGTTTTAGGTTCAACTGATAGCTCATCACTATGAATTATCGGTTGTGGGCCTAGACTAGGTGTCTCTGTAATGTCTATTGGAGTTTCTTGAACTTCATCAAGTTCAATGCCACTCCCCACTGTTTTCTTGTAAAAGAAATTCTTTTCTAGAAATACAGCATGCCTTGAAACAAACACCTTTTGCTCTAAGGGATGATAGAATTGGTAACCCTTCGTTTCCTTAGGGTATCCAATAAATAGGCATTTATCAGACTTAGCATCCAATTTGTCTGATACAATCCGCTTCACATAAGCAGGACAACCCCATATCTTAAGGTGAGTTAAGTGAGGTTTCTTACTATTCCATATCTCATATGGAGTAGTAGAGACTACCTTTGTCGGGACTCTGTTTAGCAAGTAAACAGCTGTCTTAAGTGCATAGCCCCAAAAGGACTTTGGAAGAGTTGCATGGTTCATCATGGATCTAACCATGTCCATCAAGGTTCGGTTACGCCTCTCAGATACACCATTATGCTGTGGTGTATACGGCGGAGTCCATTGAGACAATATCCCATTGTCCCTAAGATAATCTTGAAACTCTTGACTTAAGTATTCACCACCCCGATCGGATCGAAGTATCTTAATACTTTTGCCAAGCTGTTTCTCTACTTCATTTCTGAACTCTTTGAATTTCTCAAAGGCTTCAGATTTGTGTTTCATCAAGAACACATACCCAAATCGTGAGTGATCATCGATAAAGGTGATGAAGTAGCTATAGCCTCCTTGTGCAAGAGTTGACATTGGTCCACATACATCGGTATGTATTAGACCAAGCAATTCTCCCACTGGATTACCTTTTCCGGAAAAGGGTAATTTGGTCATCTTGCCTCTTAAGCATGATTCGCATGTATCAAATGAACCGGGTTCAAATGATTCCAAAATTCCACATCGGTGTAATTTGGTCATGCATTTCTTACTTATATGGCCAAGACGACAGTGCCACGTGTAGGAGTCTATTTGATTATCTATTCGAGCACGTTTGTTGCTAACTTCGATATTGAAAACGTCACTGGATAAATCTAACGTGTAGATGCCATTGCACAAAGTTTCATTCCCATAAAGAACGCCATTTAAAGTTATGTAACAACAATTGTTACTAAAAGTTAAATGATAACCTTTTTCATTTAAACATGAAATAGATACAATGTTCTTTATTAACGAAGGAACGAAATAACAATTATCCAATTCTAAGACACGTCCAGTTGGGAGCTTTAGCAAATATGTTCCGATGGCAACAGCAGCAATCCTTGCTCCATTTCCAACCCGCAAATTCGCTTCTCCCTTGACGAGTCTTCTTCTATTCCTTAGCCCCTGTATGCCATTACATATATGTGAGCTACACCCAGTATCAAGTACCCAGGTATCTGAGGAAATAGAGTGACATTCAATAACGAAGATACATGAAGAGGATGGGGCATCGGATGTCTTCTTCTTCAAGGACTCAAGATAAACCTTGCAGTTTCTTCGCCAGTGACCCTCCTTGCCACAATGATGACAGGTTCCTTTTGGTTTCTTTTCAGTCTTCTTGGCCTTTTTCTTCTTCCCCTTGTTCTGTTCTTTGGCCTTCCTCTTAGAACCTTTCTTCGAGGAACCAACTAACAGTACTGCCTTTTGATCCGGCTTTACAAAAGGCTCCACAGTCTTCAGCAGGTTGAGCAACTCAGGAATGGTGGTCTCCAGTTTGTTCATCCGATAGTTCATCACAAATTGTGAATAACTTTTGGGCAAACAACTCAGAATTAAGTCAATACTTAGTTCATGATCCATAGCAAAATCGAGTGCGCTCAGTCGCTCAATGTACCCCAACATCTTTAACACAAACTGCGAGGCAGAAGTGCCTTCCTGCATCTTAGTGGTGAAGAGGAGTCTGGAGACTTTGAACCTTTCGGATCTCGCCTGCTCTTCAAACAACTCATGAAGATGGAAGATGATGGTAAAAGCATCCATATGCTCATGCTGCTTTTGTAGCTCAGGTACCATAGAGGCTAGCATAATGCAATTTGCAAGTTCAGAATCGGTCACATGTTTCTGATGGGCCAACAATTGGTCCGGAGTTGCATTTTCTGGAGGATAGTCGGGAAGTTGATTTTCAATGACATAAACAAGCTTTTCCGCCTTGAGGACTATCCTCAGGTTTCGAAGCCAGTCCATGAAGTTCGGCCCAGTCAGTTTATTGGTGTCTAAAATGGAACGCAAGTTTAGAGAAGACATGATCGAGTGATTATCCTAGAAATACAAATTGAGTTTATGTGAGAAGAATGATTAAAGAATGTATCAACATACATAAATAAAATCCTATTTATTTTTCAAATTGAATAACCCTTTTTATCAATTCGGGAGATCGTAGGAACATCTCCAAATAGGTTGATATCCAACCATAGATAAGAACAACCATGACTGTGGCCATCAAGTTTTTCTTAACTATGAAGGTAGGTAATTACACCGATTACATATCACATATATGTAACTATCACTTTATGCTATCAACTAATTGAATGTTTGCATAAATCATTGGGTTGTTAACTCATTAACAAGTATGTAACATTATACATAGCACCCAACTGCACCTCTCTTTACATCGACCTTGGCTGTGGCACAACAAATCGATGCTCCAAGCTTAAGGCTGACCCATTAATCAAGAAATAGTTTTAATATGGTTGGAGCTCATTCAACCGTTTAGTCAGGCTTGGATGTGTCCAACAACCAAAACTAAGGATTGACCTCTGACTCCAACTATATTATTCATAAACTAATTCCATGGTTTGAACATGTTGAGGTTCAAGTCGGGCATGGATGTGTCCATCAACCCAAACGAGAAACAAAACTCCGGTTCTAACCATATTAATGGAAGGTGTTAGCCTTAATATTTTGTAAGGGGTTTTGGGTGGTCTCATCTTTTCTAAGCACATTCATGACATATGATTATGTCATGACTAACGATTTCCTTAATAAAGTATGTATGTGACTTAATTTATCAAGTCTCATGAATTGAATTAGGAACCGGATTTCCTCATTCTAATTTCATACTTTATTAAAAGAATTGTTTTGGGAAACAATTTTCTAAATTGTCATAATCAATTTCGGAAATAATATGTTTAAGACTTTGATTTCTCTAAATCAAATCTTATTAAATTAAGAGGCAATTCCCTTAATTCAACGACATATTATTTTCATGAAAATCTCAATTAAGAAAACTCTATAGGAAACCATTTTCCTAATTAATTTTGGAGACAACAACATGTAAGAGCATCACCTCTTAAATCATGTTTTATTCATGGATTTAATTAATTACAACAAATCGTTTTCTAAGGGTGGCTCCCCGAGGCTCAGATACCCAAAGAAAAGTAATTTGTCGTAAATCCAATTTGGTCCGTTTCGGAAACGCAACCAAATCAAACATGACAATTTCATTCAAAATTGGGAAATTAAATTACAACAACTAACTTTAAATTGGACGGCTCCCCGAGGCTCAATCCAAAATAAAAAATTTTGTTAATAATTTAAAGCCAATTCGAATTTGAAATTGTCAACTAATTATCCATAAATTTGTCTAGACTTTCTCAAAAGAAAGTGCCCAAAATTGCGAGGTTTCATAATAGATTTTCAGAATGGTTGTAAGTTTCTGGTACAAAGAAAACTTACATGTTTCCAAAATTGGAAAATTTCTAAAATTAGAAAAATTTCCAAAATTGGAAAGTTTCCAAAGATGGGAAGTTTTCACAATTATTATAAAATTTCAGAAACTAGAAAATTTCAAAAGTTTGCAAAATTTCATGAGGATTTCCAAACTTTGAAATTCCTAAATCTAAAATTTATCATAATTGGAAAGTTTCCATAATTGAAAAATTTTTCAAAATTGAGATCATGACAAAGTGTTCCGCAATACAATTATATGATTATGTCGAACACTAACCGGCTCTGATACCACTGTTGGGACCGGGTGCATGTCGACAAGGATACGGGTTCGTAAAATTTTAAATTTTTACGTGCAGCGAAAGAATTAGCATAAAATAATTTCCTAAATTATTTTAACCACGTATCTAGCATGCAACCTTATGGTGTGTGGACATAATCATAAATTAAAATTTTACGGAAAAGTAAACTAATTTACTAAGTACCTCGCGTAACTCGAAGTAAGGGACGAGATCCAACCGTAGCGTCCCTTGGAAGCTTCGCCTCTATTCGCGTCCGCGCCGAGTTCTCTTCGGGATGACTTCACAAAGTCACGAGTTTTGTGCCGACGAGAACTACTAGATTCTCTAAAGGCACAACTAGAAGAACAAGAGAAAAGAATGGAAACTCACCAACAAGAAACGGAATCTAAATTCCGGGAAGAGAGGAGTTGTGATCCGCGTCTTCTTCTTCTTGTCTTGGCTTCTCCTTCTCCTTGATAGCTCACGGCAACCAACCCTAAGGGAAGAAGTGCGCCGGCCCTAGGTGGATGAAGGGGCGCCGGCCCTTGTTGCCTCAAGGGGCGCCGGCCCTAGGGTTGAGAAGGGGAAAAGGGAGGAAGAGAATAAGAGAGAGAGAGGGAGAGGATTAACTCTTAATCAACTTAATTGATTTTTAATTGAAGGCTAGCCTTTGGCTCCTTTATATAGTAACCTCTCTCTTGCTAAGTCTCCTCTTTAACGGAATTAACGGAATTAATTTTCATAAGAAATTTATCTTATAAATTTTCTTATGAATAATTCCGTTATGCCTAGTTTTATTATAACTAACTTTATAATAAAACAAATTATTCTCTTCTTTAATTATGGAATAAATTTTATAAGAAATTTATAAAATTTTCTTTTAATGGAAAAATCAATTCATAATTGATTTTATAAAATTAAAATAAACCACTTCACGGATTATTTTAATTTCCCAAAAAGAAATAAATTTCTATAAATTTATTTATATAAATTTCTTTATACAAATTTATTTATCCATAATTTATAAAACAAATTGCGCTAGATTTATTTTATTAATTAAACCAATTAAATTGGTTTATTCCCCTTTTAATGGCCGGCCAAACCAAGAGGGTGGACACCCTCTTTGGTCGGCCAAACCAAGCCGATTCCATCGCGAATTAAACTCATTTAATTCGCCCATTAAGCCTTCAAAAGACTTAGCCATTTTAAGTTTCCGTTGCGCCTCTGATTAACTCAGATTCGACTTATTTCTCTTGATCGGAAAAATCCAATTTTCAACTCGTTTTAAATCCCTCGGATTACTCGTAGTGTGTGTGACTAAATAGGCTTTCGATTTATGTTGGCCGTCTATAATCAACTAATTATAGAACGATCATGAGTGGCACCTAGTAGTACATCATGACCCCTAATTAATCGAAAGATCAATGGTTTGACCTCAGAAGTAATTCTGAAACCCTTCAGCAGCTCTAATGAATCGTGCCCCATTCCCTTCACCACCATATACCCACTTGGTTCAGGACATGGTTTGTTTGTGTCAGTCCCCACTAGACTGACTACATCACACCTAGCCCAAGTAGTGTCTTTCTCGTCCTTTGGATTTCTAATTACTCTCATGTATTTAAGAGACTCGCACTCTAAACATGATATACTCTGGCCAGAGGTTTTGAGTAACAATCCGATGATAGGCCTGGGTATACATCTCCTTGCAAGGAGTGGTGAATCCTTTGTAGGCTGTTCAAACATCTTCGGGCACTTCGGCTTATACCCAATCATCTTGGGTCCACACCTCCTTGGAGATGCTTGCTTAAGATGTTAAAGTATAAGTCTCCATGTCCAAGATGACTTGAACACCGCAAGTCAAAGGAACATCGCACTTAAGCTGCAGTAAGAACTTCATTGACATATCTACATGTAGATTCCCATATGAAGTCTTACAGCTAGTCACTCCAATGAACTAGTTCCCTTAACTAGCATCCATGTTTATCTCCGGACATCCCAATGTCACCAGCCAGTGAGAATCAGCTGATTAGAGAATAACCCATGCTAGTCTCAACAGAATTGATAGTGTCCGTTTTTATCAATTCATCGACTAGGGATAATTTCAATACTTCACAATTGCACATTTAGAGATAATCACTAGTTGTGATCCCATCACAAATTCTCTTATGCTGTGAATTGTATTGCGGACATTCAGTAGATGAGTTTAAGATCTCAATCAAATACACAAACATGTATACTCAAATAGTGAATTATCATTTATTAGAATAAATGTTTACAATCATAAGGCGATTGCCTTAGGACACTTCTCTCATATTACTAACAATGACCATAAGGAGCGAAAGAAACAGGATAAGGAATCCACTTGTTACTTTTGCAAGAAGAAAGGTCATATGAAGAAAGACTGCCTCAAGTACGCCAACTGGCTTGTAAAGAAGGGTAAACTTCTCAAATTTGTTAGTTCAGAAGTCAATTTAGCTATTGTACCCATTGACACTTGGTGGATAGATACTGGTGCTACTACTCACATAAGTGTCACTATGCAGGGTTGTCTCAGGAGCCGACTTCCACTTGATGGTGAAAGATACATCTATACGGGGAATGGAAAAAAGAGTGCAGTAGAGGCTATTGGTGTTTTTAGGCTTTATTTAGGAACTGATGTTTATTTGGATTTGGAGAATACATTCATTGTACCGTCTTTCAGACGAAACTTAATTTCAATTTCTTGTTTGGACAAATCAGGTTATTCTTGTTCATTTGGAAATGAAATGTTTAGTATTTTCTATAATTCAATTTTGATTGGGAATGGTTCCTTAGTTGATAAGCTTTATAAATTAAACACCTTTACTCCTACGACTGACAACGTGATAATGCATAGTGTAGGTACGAAACGTAAATTGACCAATGAGAATTCTTCTATATTGTGGCATAGGCGTTTAGGACATATATCTAAACAACGCCTAGAAAGGTTAATATCACATGGAATTCTTGATTCCCTTGACATGTCAGACTTTGATGTCTGCATAGAGTGTGTTAAGGGGAAGACAACTAACAAAAGGAACAAAGGGGCTAGCCGTTGTAGTGACGTTTTGGAGCTAATACATACGGACATTTGTGGACCATTCCCTAAGGCATCTTGGAATGGACACACATATTTTATTAGCTTCATAGACGACTATTCTAGATTTGGCTATTTGTACCTTATTCATGAGAAGTTGCAATCTTTGGACATGTTCAAAATTTTCAAAGCCGAAGTTGAACTTCAACTATGTAAGAAAATTAAAGCCGTCCGATCCGACCGTGGAGGAGAATATTACGGTTGATGTGATGGATCAGGTGAACAACGTCCAGAACCTTTTGCAAATTACCTTGCTGAGTGTGGGATTGTGCCTCAGTATACCATGTCTGGTACATCTAGTCAGAATGGTGTAGCTGAGCGTCGCAATCGAACCCTAAAAGACATGGTGAGAAGTATGATAACTTTCACTTCTCTACCGGAGTCTTTGTGGGGTGAGGTACTCAAGACTGTAGTTTACCTTCTCAATAGAGTACCTAGTAAAACAGTAACTAAAACCCCATTCGAGATGTGGACGGGTAGAAATCCTAGCATTAGGCATTTACACGTCTGGGGTTGTCCAGCTGAGGCTAGGCCTTACAAGCCTAATGAAAAGAAACTGGACTCGAGAACTGTTAGCTGCAATTTTGTAGGTTACTCTGAGAGATCAAAGGGGTATACATTTTATGATCCATCTAATAGATCCTTCTTCGAAACGGGAAACGCCAAGTTTATTGAGGACATGGGAGCGATAAAATCAGGGAAGTAGCTTTTAAGGAAAGCGTTGGCAATCTTCTTATGGTCACTACTAGTGCAATCAGTACTGGTATGGTTACCATACCACACATTATGGATATTGCACATCCAGTGAGCGTAGTGAACCAAGATATTCCCATGACATCTCCAATACAATTGGAGGAGCCTACCACTGAAATTGAAGTATTGCCTCATATTGATGAGCAAGTACCTCAACCATCTCAAACACAAGTGCCCTTAAGGCGATCCACAAGGGAACGGAGAAGCACAAATTCTCGTGATTATGTTTATCTCCAAGAGCATGAGTTTGATATAGGGTTGGAAAGTGATCCTATATCTTTCCAAGAAGTCAAACAATGCTCTAACCTTGAAAGGTGGATTAACGCCATGCAAGAAGAGTTGAAGTCTATAGCAGACAATGACGTTTGGGAACTTGTCGAATTGCCTGAAGGTTCGAAACCCGTTGGTTGTAAATGGATATTTAAAACCAAACGAGATTCGAAGGGCAATATCGAAAGGTATAAGGCTCGTCTTGTTGCCAAGGGATTCACTCAAAAGGAAAACATTGATTATAAGGAGACTTTCTCACCTGTGTCGACGAAAGACTCCCTTAGGGTAATCATGGCACTTGTAGCTCATTTTGATTTGGAGCTACATCAAATGGACGTAAAGACTGCATTCCTCAATGGAGACATAGAGGAGTCTATATATATGGTGCAACTGGAGAACTTTGAGTCCTTAGACTCAAAGCACCTAGTATGTAGATTAAAGAAGTCCATTTATGGTTTAAAGCAGGCATCCCGTCAATGGTATCGGAAATTTGATCAAGTGGTTACCTCATTTGGATTTAGAGAGAACCCCGTTGATCAGTGCATATATGTCAAGTTCAGTGGGAGCAAGTTTGTTATACTTGTTTTGTACGTGGATGATATATTGCTTGCGAGCAATAATAAGGGTCTATTGCATGAAACCAAGTCATTTCTATCTGGTAAATTTGAAATGAAAGATCTTGGTGAAGCATCTTTTGTTCTAGGCATTCAGATCTGTCGTGATCGATCAAGAGGCATTCTTGGACTTTCACAACAAACTTATATTAAGAATGTGCTTATAAGGTATGGCATGCAGAATTGTACACCTGGTGACACACCTGTGTCAAGAGGTGATAAGTTCAGTTTGCAGCAGTGTCCACGACTTGAACTTGAAATAAAGGAGATGGAACAATTCCCATATGCATCAGCAGTGGGAAGTCTCATGTATGCACAAGTTTGCACTCGACCAGATATAGCATTTGTAGTTGGGATGTTAGGCAGATATGTTAATAACCCAGGACCGGCGCACTGGAAAGCAATTATAAGAGTGATGCGGTATTTGCAAAGAACTAAAAGACACATGCTCACATATCGGAGGTCAGATCATCTGGAGGTGATTGGTTATTCAGACTCCGATTTTGCTGGATGCTTAGATAGCAGGAGGTCCACTTCAGGCTATATCTTCATGCTTGCTGGAGGGGCTATATCTTGGAAGAGCGTCAAGCAGACGCTAGTAGCTACTTCTACTATGGAGGCAGAATTGGTAGCAAACTATGAAGCATCCAATCACGGGATTTTGCTGTGGAACTTCATCACAGCATTGCATATCGTTGATGGCATTGACAGGCCACTGAGGATCTACTGTGATAATAAAACTGCAGAACTTTATGCCAAGAACAACCGCAGTTCGTCGAAGTCCAAGCACATTGACATTAAGTTTCTAGCGGTTAAAGAGAGAGTTCAGAGTCGTTAGATCATGGTAGAGCACATCAGCATAGATTCCATGTTGGCCGATCCACTTACCAAAGGTTTGGTGCCCAAGGTGTTTCATGCGCATGTTGTGGATATGGGAGTTCTTCTTATGGAAGAAGTACTCATCTAGTGGGAGTCTGTATTTATTGCTCTATGTTAATAAAGACAAACATTTTTTTATTTTGATTATTGTACGTACCTAAAGTTCAAAAATAATAATGGGAATTCATATGTTTGTTTGACGCTCTGAATATGATATCATGATTTACTACTACTGTTTAATATTTGGTGTTTGTAAATATGATACAGATTCCTTTTGGAATCATAAAGTTTGGATCATGATTTGCTGTTGTAGTTTAGCATAAGGTGTTTGTAAATATGATTAGACTCTTTTGAGTCGCATTGGACCAGTTGGAAATTGACATATACTGATCACATTTCATGTAATTTCAACTCTATACATCCGCATCTTGATCTATGTCGTTGATGACATTGGTATTGTGATTACTGTTGGGGCTTGTTACGATCATATACAGTAGCTATGACCTTTTTATTCCTATACCAATGAAGTTAATGGACCAGATTATTTAAAGGGGTATCTTGTACCCATAAATTTTGATATCAACTAAAGTTTTGCTTGTATTTACTATATAACTCACATATAGCTCAAGTGGGAGATTGTTGTATATTATTATTATTATCTCTATTAGGTGGGCTTATTTGTAAGTTGCACAAGTAAATACAATCTGAGCCCTTAAAGTGATCTAACTTATGTTTATTGGGTTTTGGATTATTGGATGCGGGTTCAATGTATAGAACCCTTTAGACTAATCTGTTATTATCTATGGGCTGATAACAGATTGGATTGCTATATAAATGAGAGGTCCCCAAGGGTTTAGGTGATTTTATGACCTAGTTTCTTGTTCCCCATTGACAAGAAACTTTACGGCGCTGTCAAACCTAAGCCTGTTGGAAGATCCTCCTTCTTCCTTCCGCTACATCTTCTTCCACAGGGATTAAGCCGACGACGCTACGACAAGGACGATGACTCTTCAATCAGGTTTCTTGTCATTCAGTTTATATTATTTTATTCTTGTCATGTCATAATTCGAAGAAACAATAGATCTATTATTATATGTCTTGTCTTTTCTCCTTAGAATTCTTATTTTATTTTTAGAATTCATGCGGTTAGGAGAAAACCCAAGTTCGATCAGTAGAATGCTCAACGACTATTTTTTTATTTGCCATTTTATGTCCTCACGAATGGAGGGATAATTAACGTTTAGGATATTATCATCATATTTGAAAATTAAAATCTCATAAAGTTAATATTTTTGTCTTTTGCACGTGTTAACTATTATATCCAAATTAGTAGTCCTATGATGAATCTCTTTCGTATTAGTCTTGAAACAAATTGATGGAGACGTTGGATAACTAAATCATCTTTTATCATTTTTTATTAATAATTATTTCTTATAAATTTAAAATAATTTCAAAACGAGAATAAAACTAATTTTACAATCAAATATAAAAGTATTTTTTATAAGGTATTCAATTATTTTTAGTAGATTAATCTCGAAATGAATCGTTCAATCCCATATTATGCCAACTTCCTAAATTTACCATTCTACTATATGAAAATATCCTTTCGTTCATCGTAATTGTGATTTAAATCATAAATATCTAATTAATCGTTGAAATATCTTATCGCTATTGATGGGGTTGAGCATCCCATAATTGACACGTGGAATGAAGAAGTTATATGTCAAGGTCCACCGAGTCTGAACGACTCTCTCAGACTCCCGAGACCTTCTCCGAAAAGCAGACTTTTGAGACCTCCTCGGGATGGCGGACTCCCGAGATCACCTCGAGAAGAAAAACTCCTGACACCATCTCGGGAGGGCAGATCCTCGAGACCAACTCGGGATGGTATACGCCCAAAACCTCCCCAGGAAAATAGGCTCCCAAAACCCTTCTGAGAGAGGAGATCTCTGTTAGATTGATGTCGGTTGCTAAGGGGGGGGGGGTGAATAGCGACTTCTCGGTTCGTTCTTCCTACAAGGTTAGTTGTGCAAGCGGAATATACTAAAATAAAACTAAACAATGCTAACAAACCTATTTATGTGGTTCGGAGATGAAGACTCCTACTCCACGAAAGTCCGTGAGGTAGACAATCCCTCGATCCTTCGGCGGATCACTCCCCGGATGTCCTCCAGCTAACTCATGTAGCTCTTTGTGGGTGGAGAAACTTCACCACAAGCCCAAGTACACTTCTGAGCTCTAGAGACTACTAACAAGCCATAACTAAGCTTGTTTCGTCGGGGATTTCTAGTCAAACCCGAGCCTCTTTAAATAAAGCTCAAGGCTGGAAAGTGCCCTACCAGTCGACTGCTTCCAGGGCAGTCGACTGCCCCCACTCAGATTCGACCGTTGCAGCTCAACGTTCGAATTCTGGCTACTTACTACTTACCAGTCGACTGCTCCTGGGGCAGTCGACTGGTCCAGGGTCGAAAACCTTTTGTGAATTTCTGTTTGTGTTGGCAGTCGACTGTTATATTCCCAGTCGACTGTTATATTCCCAGTCGGCTGCCCAGTCGACTGGTCCGAGGGACGATAGCCGGTGGAAGAAGACTTCAAGGGGCAAGCCAAGGGAGTGTACCTGAAGGCAGATCCTCACTCCAACGACCCTCCTCCACGCGTACCTTCAGGTACACTCCCTTGGCTTGCCCCTTGAAGTCTTCTTCTACAGGCTATCGTCCCTTGGATGCGCACACAAGCCTTCCCTTGGCTTGCCTCCATGACACCCTTCACATGTGCCCTTTGAAGTCCACTTTCCGGCTTACCCTTGGAGTCCTCCCCCTCGGCTCTCGTCCCTTCATGACTCAGTTGACTTCACCAGTAGCCTTGACTGTTGCCTTCGCGTCCTCTTCATTTTCGGCTCCCGTCCCTCGGATGCACACAAGCCTCCAACTTGTCTCCATGTCATCCTTCACGCATGTCTCGAAGTCCACACCCTTCGGCTCATCATCCCTGCTATCCATGGTCCCTCGGGTGCACACAAGCCTCCAGCTTGTCTCCATGCCACCCTTCACCGTATCGAAGTCGTCCAGCTAAGTCCATATGTGTAACCTGCACATCCTGCACACTCACATACACATATTGAACACAAGGGAAAACCTAACTTAAACTCTTTGCCCAATCATCAAAACACATGGTCACTCCGGACCATAGATTGCCTCAACAATCTCCCCCTTTTTGATGTTTGGCAATATGTTTAAGTTAGGGAAAATAAATAGCAATAAATAGCAATAACAATGCTAAACAACCATTTGGACTTACGTTGCCAAGACTCCACCTTGGACTTACACCGCCAATGCATATGCAATGCAAACAATGCAAGGATCCTATCCCAAGGCATCCCACACCTAACCCTCCCAAGTTAGGACTTTTACCAAAACGGGCTTTTTAAAACCTATCCCAAGGCTCCCCCTACATTGGACTTACAAAGGCTTTTTAAGAACCTCTCCAAGGTTTCCCTTACGCTAAGAATGGAGCAACCATGCTCCCCGTTCACCTAGGCTCCCCCTAAACCTAGGGTTTCTTGCAAAGACGTGTTTGGTTTCCCAAATTAAACCTAACACTTCTCCCCCTTTGCCTAACATCAAAAAGACCCCAACAATATCCCAATCATTGGGTCTTTTAACCCCTAATGATCATAAACACAGTGTACTAGCCCCGCATACACTTGTTTTTACCTCATTTGGACATCAATCAGCTATTGGATACTCAATCCAGCGCAGAGCAGTCGACTGCCTCATGGGCAGTCGACTGCCTCATGGGCAGTCGACTGACATGCTGGAACCATTTTTCAACTTTCTGAGTCGAAATTCAAAAATGCACCAGAAATTTCACAAATATCCAAAAATTTTCAAATTTTGTAGAGAGGTTTGTGGTACCCATACCTACTTGGGAAAAATACACCCAAAAATATATCTATCACCATTCCCAAGTTTGACACAAAATCCAAAACTAGCTAAAAAGTTCAATTAAACCTTGACCTAAAGTCCTAGTTTTGGCTTCCCTTTGATGTCACTGCCCATACCACAATGCATCCCTAGCAATGATTTATATGATATTTATACATCAAAAACCAATTCTCATGCTATATGACCCCAATGTCATATTTTCATGCATAAAACTCAAAATCACCGTGCCAAAACCCAAGAATTGAGATTCAAGTCCATCTCCAATTCTTTTGGCACATCTTATGGTCCATCTAGACCTATAGGAGCAACCGTCCCAAGATCTATTCACTATATATCCCAAAGACTCCTAAAGCTCCCCCTTGAGCTCTTAGCCTTAGTCACCTCCCTAGGTGACTCAACAAATACTAGACCACACCGGTGTTCCCCCGGTGACTCTTGCTCTACAACTCTACCCTTCTTAACCTTGGATCCCTTGTCCTTAGTTAAGACTTTTTCTTTGCTTTTAAATGACATTCCTTTGCCATTTTTGGACTTCTCCTTCTTGCCATAATCATATGCTACCCTAGCATACTTCTTTCCATTGGCATTGGAGACCTTAGATCGGTATCCCAACCCCGATCTATCATTGTTGGGTTTTAGACCACCCAACATCACATCTAAACCCTTAGATCCAACCGTGAATCTTTCTAGGGTCTTTTCCAACCTATCAAGCTTTTCCCTTAAAACTTGATTTTCCTTCTCTAAACTCCTAACCTTAGTATAACTATGTCCATTTTGATTATTCCTAGATCTATCCATTTTTCTAGGTATGTGTCTCCCTTTCTTAGGGTTAATGCCTTGGTCCTTAGGTCTAGCAACCCTAGATTTATCATGAATCATGGATTTCTTGGTATTTTGGCATGTAATAGTACTCTTACTTTTATCATGATATTTAAAACCAAAAACATACATAGGCAGACAATTATTAACATTTCTAGCATTGATGAAAGCATTTGAAGCATAAGTAGAGTTAGAGATTACCTCCCTTACCTTTGTAGCTCCCCCTCGATGTGAGCTCTTCTATTTCTCTTCTTTTTCTCATCTTCTTAAGTGCTCTATCTTCTTGAGCTCCCCTTTTCTAGGACATTGAGTGTGGTAATGTCCTAGCTTCCCACAAGTGTAGCACCTAATGTGCTTCTTTTCTTTCTTTTCCCTACAACCCACGTTAGATTTTAAATTAATGGACTTGGGTTTAGGGATTACCTCCTTCTTACCTAATGGACACTTGTCCTTGTAGTGCCCCTTCTTGTTACATCCAAAGCATACGATATGCTCTTTTGATTTTTCTTTGGTGGAGGTTGGAGCTTTCTCTTGCTATTATATGGATGAGGGTCTCTCCTTCCCCTCAATCCTTGAAGTTGATGCTTTCTCTTGGTCTTCTCTTGACGAGGTGGATGATTTCTCACTTGATTGTACCATTTCAATTGATGAAGTTGACAATTCTTCTTCCTCTTGGTCTTCTTGGACCATGAAGCTTGCTTCATTGGACTCTTCTACTAGTTGAGCTTGGATAGGATTCTTATGAAATTCTTCTAGCTTGTTCCACAACTCATATGCATTTTTATATTCCCCTACACCACTTAAAACATTGTTAGGCAAAATATTAACTAATATACTAATTACCTTCTCGTTTGCCCTAGATTATTCTTGTTGCTCCTTAGTCCAATATCTAGGTCGGAGCTTCTTTCCGTGCTTGTCTCTTGGAATTTCAAATGGTTCCTCTATTGTCATCACACACTCCCAATCCATTCCAAGCCACGTCTTCATCCTTGTCCTCCAATATCCAAAATCTTCATGGTCATAGGAGGGTGGTGTGTTGATATCATCCCCTAGCTTGTTTTCCATCATTTTTCCCTCTAGCTTTCTTGTTCCCTCGGCGGTTAGTCCGTAGATGCGCGCATCAAGCTCTGATACCACTTGTTAGATCGATGTCGGTTGCTAGAGGGGGGTGAATAGTGACTTCTCGGTTCGTTCTTCCTACAAGGTTAGTTGCGCAAGCGGAATATACTAAAATAAAACTAAACAATGCTAACAAACCTATTTACGTAGTTCAGAGATGAAGACTCCTATTCCACGACAGTCCGTGAGGTGGACGATCCCTCAATCCTTCGGCGGATCACTCCCCGGATACCCTCCGGCTAACTCGTGTAACTCCTTGTGGGTGGAGAAACCTCACCACAAACCCAAGTACACTTCTGAGCTCTAGAGACTACTAACAAGCCTTAACCAAGCTTGTTTCGTCGGGGATTTTCAGCCAAACCCGAGCCTCTTTAAATAAAGCTCAAGGCTGGAAAGTGCCCTACCAGTCGACTGCTCCCAGGGTAGTCGACTGCCCCCACTCAGATTCGATCGTTGCAGCTCAACATTCAAATTCTGGCTACTTACCAGTCGACTGCCCCTGGGGCAGTCGACTGGTCCAGGGTCGAAAACCTTCTGTGAATTTCTATTTGTGCTGGTAGTCGACTGTTATATTCCCAGTCGACTGCCCAGCTTATACAAACACTCTTCCTCACTCCAACAACCCTCCTCCATGCGTGCCTTCAGGTACACTCCCTTGGCTTTCCCCTTGAAGTCTTCTTCCACCGGCTATCATCCCTCGGATGCACACATAAGCCTTCCCTTGGCTTATCTCCATGCCACCCTTCACGTGTGCCCTTTGAAGTCCACTTCTCGGCTTGCCCTTGGAGTCCTCCTCCCTCGGCTCTCGTCCCTTCATGACTCAGCTGACTCTTCACCAGCAGCCTTGATTGTTGCCTTCGCGCCCTCTTCGTCTTCGACTCTCGTCCCTCGGATGCACACAAGCCTCCAGCTTGTCTCCATGCCATCCTTCATGCATGTCTCAAAGTCCGCTCCCCTCGGCTCATCATCCCTGCTATCCATGGTCCCTCGAGTGTACACAAGCCTCCAGCTTGTCTCTATGTCACCCTTCACCGTATCGAAGCCGTCCAGCTAAGTCCATATATGTAACCTGCACATCCTGCACACTCACATATACATATTAGAACACAAGGGAAAACCTAACTTAAACCTTTTGCCCAAACATCAAAACACATGGTCACTCCGGACCATAGATTGCCTCAACAATCTCCCAAAACCCCCTCAGCAAAGCAGAGCCCAAAAAGTCATAAATTTGATAGCCCAACTCCAATAGCCGTTATCCTTTCTTGTTCAGGAAAGGTGGCGGATAATTATTGTCCTTTATATGCGACAATTAAGGCTCAATAATCGCGGGAGTCGTTACCTAAAAGCTATCCGATAACCAACAAGCACGGAACGTGAAGAAGAACGTGGAGATATATGCGACCAAGCCTATAGGTATATAAGGTACTCCAACCTCCCAGATAAAGGGGTTATGCTCTTTGAACTCACAACTTCTCCTTAGTTCTTTTCCTGCCATAAACTTGAGTGCTGACTTAAGCATCGGAGTGGGCTCCGTTGGAAAATCTCCAGCGTGTTCCTATTAACGCTCGTGTTAATCTTACAGGGTGAGATCTCCTTTCCTTTTGTCATCGTCTCGTGGACTGGACTTTGGTGAATGGTCGTCCGCGTCGATTCCTTCCGAAATAAGTTTGGCGCCGTCTGTGGGAAAATCATAAATCAAAGTACCAGAAGGACCACCGATGGCAGAGCCAAAGGGACAACCCATCGTCTTGACGAATGAAGAATTGGATTGCCTGGTGGCCAACACTGTCAAAGGGGCACTTGAACAACACCAAATCGAGCAAGCCACCTCGAGGCGAGTGGCTTCTGGACAGGGGGAGATCCCTAGGATCTCCACCTAGCATCCCCAACACCGGAGATCTGTCTCATCACCTGTGGGACACACTAGAGCAATCCCGGTACACCTGCTAGATTCCTTGGGAGACTTGGAGAAGGCCAACTCCGTAGCCTCAAGCGCCCTGAGGCAAGAAGAAGGACTAGGGAAGAGAGAGTAACCTAAATCCTTCCAAAAGGCACCCTCTACTCCTTTCGCTGAGGTCTGGGATAGGCGGCAGACTCTCACTCCAACGACTGGGGCTGAAGGGGCACTGAGGGAGTCGAATAAAAAAAAAACATTCCTTCCATCTCTTGTGGGAGGAAGGAAGACTCCCTAAGAATCTATGGCTAGTGCAAGCAGTAAAACTAAAAGCCCCCTGGATGCTAAGGTAGGGACGAAGAAGAAATTAAAGAATCGGGGGGTCAAAGGGATATCAAAAAGTTTAAAAGGGACAAACAACCCGCCCATATGAGCAAAGGCGTTTTGAGCCAATTGATGAAGGGGAATGTCAAAGTACGCAACAATACATATGAAGAAGGGGGGAATAGGGAAACAAAGCTCTAACTCTACCTGCCCTAAGAAAAAAGTGAAGAAACCTAGGGGAGGTTCTATGGGTGATTGACCTAATACAGGGACTTCCACCTCCAAGTCTGCCGGGATACCGTACTTCTCGCTGGCGGCTTGGAGGGTCTCTAACCTAACCCTAGAGGAGATGGTCTCATACCACTCTGGGTGATAAGTCTGTTCCCCTGAGTGATCTTCGCCTCCGCTTTGGGTCTTCTTCTTCCCTCCTGGACCCATGATGGTGAATAAAGGGAGAGGACGACAGGAGAAAACTTACACTGGGAAGGGATGCAGCGGCAAGATGATCAGAGGGCGAACAAGGACGTTAATAGCAGGTAAGGCAAGAAGGCAGAAGGACGCTGTTGCATCCGTTTTATAAAGGGAAGCCACCTTCGTGTGAGCAATGGGAGCGCGACACGTCGATGATGCTGGTTACACATCTCGAGTGCTACCCCTCTATTCGGTTGTCACTTCGTATGGCCCTGCATTGCATAACAGCGGGAGATCGCTGAGTAGAGAATGGCAGAATATGTGGCGAGGCTACATTCGCTCGACCACCTTGTCGCCTTTAAAAAATCCCAGGCACTTTTAATGGGTCATGGACAGCTATCATTGTGTTGCCTTGAAACTCACAAGGATTTTGGACTAAGTCAAGAAATCGCCTTGGGTCCAGGGATGAATGTTTCGATTTCTCGGATCCGACAAGCCACCGGTAAGACAGTAATGGGTGTATATACCCACCACAACATAGCTTCTTCGTTACACCATTAGCAAAATCAGTCAGCCACACTTTCTTCGATTAGACTTGAAGGGAGAGACTTGTGATGGGGTTGAGCATCTCATGGTTGACATGTGGACTGAAGAAGCTATATGGCAAGATCCACCGAATCTGAATGACTCTCTCTCTTTGACTCCCGAGATCTCCTCGGGAGGGGATCCTTGAGATCACCCCAGGAAGACATATGCCTGAGATCACCTCGGGAGGATAGGTCCCTGAGATCACCTTGGGAAGACAGACGTCCGGGACCCGCCTGGGCCAAAGGACCCTGAGATCACCTCGGGAGAGCGAAGCCCAAGGATCATTCTACCCAATAGTCTAACCTCAAGTAACTACCCCCTTTTTCCAAATCTGAGGATAATTGTCGCTGATAATTATTGGATAATCATGGCCTGTAATATGTAGCCATTAAGATCTTAATTATCACAATGGCCAGGATTTAATTACTATAATGGTCGTTACAAGGATTATCCAGTAACCGATAATTAAGAGAACATGGAGGAGAACGTGGGGACACGTGTGACCGCCGTCTCAGGTATAAAAGGTACTCTAACCTCCCAGGTAAAGGGGTTACGCTCATCTTACTCGTACTTCTCCTTAGTTCTTCTCCTTCCATATACTCAAGTGTTGACTTGAGCGTCGGAGTGGGCTCCGCCCGAAATCTCCGGCTTGTTCTCATTAATGCTCGTGTTAATCTCACAGGGGTGAGAGCTCCTTCCCTTTCGTCATCATCCTCGTGGGTTGAACTCTGGTGACTAGTCGTCCACGTCGATTCCTTCCGGAACAATAGACAAATATTCCAGAGAAAAATATCTAGCAGAAGTCTAAGACAAAAATATGTAAAATTCCTTTCAGTCTAAGCAGATGAGTACATTACAAATTCAGGGAATAAAAGAAAATAAATATATAGCACGAGTCTGGGAAAAGCTCCTATAGCTCCTTATCTTCAGGAGGGAGCTCCTCCCAAACTCGGCTGACACTCATAAAACTGAGGTCGGCGTCCGACTACAGTAGTTGGGCCTTCTGAAGCTGGTTGATGGCACCGTTGAAGCCCTGCTTTAGGTGCTTCAGGACCTGTGCCGCCAGGATATCGCTGAACTCATCACACTCCAGGAACCGTGCCTTGAACTCTGCCTCGGTCTCTCTTGGCCGGGATGCCTCTTCAGCCTTGAGGTTCTGCAGTTCGGCCTCGGCTTCCTCCTTGGCAGTTCTCAATTGAGCCACCTCAGAGGACATTTTGTCTTTGTCTTCCAAGGCCTCCTTGAGTCTCTCTGAGGTGGCCGAAGCTTCTGATAGGGCCCGGGCAACATCCTCCTGGAGGTCGGTCATGTGAGCAACTACAGCCTTCACCATGTTTTCTTTCTGGGCCAGCAGGTTGGCTTGCTCCTATATCCAACCGTTTAGTGATGATGTGGACGACTCCAAAAGTTGGATGCCCCCGGACAACTTCTTCTCCCTTGCCTAAAGCTAATCCCGCTCCTCGGTTTGGGTGCGCAAGTCATTCGAGAGGGTCACTGCCCTCTCGGACATCAACCGCTACCTTTGACGAGAACCGTGTAGGGCTGACTCAAGGGCCAGCAGAGTCTCCAGCTGATGCTCCACTTTTATCCGAAGAGCTCTGCTGACCTCTGCTTGCAGGAGACCCCCTCGATGGGCATGATCAGCCTCGGCCTCCGCCTTTAGTGCCCTGCGGGTCAGTGACTCAACCTTCCGCTAGGAATATAAGTGGTGGCCAACAGTGAGACAGTCATGAGCAGCCTGTCATAGTATAGAGGAGTTAGAAAACATGAATTAAAGGAACCTAAGAAATTGGGAACCCTTACCTTCAAGAGGGACTCGTGGAGGTTGGTCAGAGGCCCGACCGAAGTGCTCACGGCATCCCCTCCCAAGACTCCGTGGCTCCTTGGGGTGTCGCCTCTGCTCTGTGAGGGAGGGGAGTCTCTTGGCTAAGGGAGAAGCTGGACGGTAGACGCTCCAGGAGGTGCAATTGAAGGGACAGAGATGTCCTCGTCGGAGCTAGAGGCCCTCTCGGAAGAACAACCCTCGGTAGGGACTTCCCTGAACTGCACCGGGGGGAAAGATTACGAAGCTGCCTTCAATGACCCTTGAAGCTTCTTGTGTAGGCGGTCAAGCTTCATGCGAGGTTTGGTAGACACCACTCGCTTGCCTTTGGAAGTGTCGGAATAGTCGACTAGGGAAGTGTTGGTGGTCTGATCTCCTGTCGTTGGAGTGGTCGTTTGCTTGAAATGCTGCGACAAGGGGATGATGTCCTCATCATCAGGTATTGGTATACCCTCCTCAGGGATGGAGGGGAGCTTGCTGGGGTCAAAGCGTCGTAACCTCTTCCATTTTGACGAGCATTTTTTGAGGCGTTTCCTCTTTGACCTCCTTGAGGATCTAGGCGGTAGGATATTGGCTAGAGGTGCCGACTTTTCCTTATCTTCTCTCGTCTCGATGATGACGAGAGGCAGGTTGGCCTCCTGGGCGCCAGGCAGCTCCGGAGCCCCTTCGTCTATAGCTGACTCAGGCACGACTGGTGCCTCTATTTGCTCCGACGTTGCGTACTCGCCGGACGACTCTGTAGCCCCCTCCGAAGCCTGGGTCGAGTCAGCTGGTGCGGTGAGAAGAACCGGAGGAGGGTCCAGGGCCTCCTTGTTGGCTTCTTCCCACTTGATGAGCCGATTCATCACCCTCAATAACATGATGTCCTCTGCAATAAACAAGCAATGGAACATCAGTTAGAATTAACAGACATTGATAAAAAAAAAAAGATAAACTTACTGAGGTTGGGGTTGATGTTGGTGATTTTAGGGCTGAGGCCCGCTCGGTACATGAGTTCGTCACTATGCACCAGACCTAGACCGCTAAACTCCATGGCGGACAGAAGTCTCCTAGCCCGTTGGTAGGCTGGGTCCTACTAGAAGTCCCCTAGCTCTGGAGGGGCAGGTAGGTCTTCCCTCCAACGAACTGAAGGGACGTTGGAGCAGTCGAATGAAGAAAAACCACTCTTTCTATCCCTTGTGGGTAGAAGAAAACCCACCTAAGAACCTATGGTTGGGGCGCGCCGTAAAACTAAAGGCCCCTCGTGAGCCAGCAGGAATAAAGAAAAAATGAAAGAAACGGGGGGGGGGGGGTTAGAGGGATGTCGAAGAGCTTAAAGATGATGTATGCCCCGCCTATCTAAGGGAAGGCGTTGGGGGTCATTTGGTGGAGAGGAATGTCAAAGTAAGTGGAGATGCCCATGAAGAAAGGGGGGAGAGGGGAACCGAGCCCTAACTCTACTTGTCTTAGGAAGAAGGTAAAGAATTCTAGGGGCGTTCTACAGGAGATTGGTCCACCCTAGGGACTTCTACCTCCATCTCGGCCGGAATGCCGTAGGCCTCATAGGCCGCTCTTAGGGTTTCTGGCCTCACCCTAGAAGACGTGGACTCATACTACTCCGGTTGATATCCCTTTTCCGGGGTCCCCTTCTTACCCTGGTCCTTCTTACTCTCCTTACCCATGGTTCTTAAGGAAGAAGATGAGAACGAAGAAGAAGACTTACACGTGGGAAAGAGTCCTTAGGGGAAGAAGACGAGAACAATGTCTGCAAACGCTGCTAATCGACGATGACAAAAGGCGGAAAGATGCTTTTACCTCCCCTTTTTATAGGGAAGAAGCCGTCTGCGTGCGTACAATGGGGGCAAGGAACGTAGACGGTGATGAACAACCATCTTGAGGCGCCACCGCTGCCAAGGAGGCCGTTTGATATGGGCCAGCAATGCATATCAACAGGAGATCGTGATGATAGAAGTTTGTGCACGTGGCAAAGGCGCATTCGCGAAAGGATGTTGTCACCATTAAGAGACCCCACGTGCTTTTAATGGATGATAGACAACTATCATTGCTGTGCCTCAAAATTCATAGAAGCCTTTTTGGAAGACTAATTCAAAGGGATTGCCTCGGACCCAGGGATGAATGTTTCGATTCCTCTGACCCGACAAGCCACCAATGAAGTAATAATGGATATATGAGCCCACCATGACATAGCTTCTCTTCATTGCACCACTAGTCTAATTCGTCAACCATACTTCCTTCAATTAGACTTGAAGGGAGGGACTTGTGACGGGGTTGAGCATCCCATGGTTGACACGTGGAACGAAGAGGCTATGTGTCAAGGTCCACCGAGTCTGAATGACTCTCTCAGACTCCCGAGACCCCCTCGGGAGGTCGGATTCCCGAGTCCCTCTCAGGAAAGAAGACTCCTGAGGCCTCCTCGGGATGGCCGACTCCCGAGATCACCTCGGGAAGACAAACTCTCGAGATCACCTCGGGAGGGCAGATCCCCGAGACCAGCTCAGGATGGTATACGCCCAAAACCTCCCCGGGAAGATAGGCTCCCGAAGCCCTTCCGGGAGAGGAGATCTCCCGAGACCCCCTCGGGAAAGCGGAGCCCAAAAAGTCATAAATCCGATAGCTCGACTCCAATAGCCATTACCCTTTCTTGTTCAGGAAAGGTGGCAGATAATTATTGTCCTTTATATGCGACAATTAAGACTCAATAATCGCGGGAGTCATTACCTAAGAGCTATCTGGTAACCGACAAGCACGGAACGTAGAGAAGAATGTGGAGATATATATGAACAAGTCTACAGGTATATAAGGTACTCCAACCCCCAGGTAAAGGGGTTACGCTGTCTGAACTCACAACTTCTCCTTAGTTCCTGCCATAAATTTGAGTGCTAGGCTCCACCGAAAAATCTCCGATGTGTTCCCATTAACGCTCGTGATAATCTCACAGGGTGGGATCTCCTTTCCTTTCGTCATCGTCCTCATGGGCTGGACTCTAGTGATTGGTCGCCCGCATCGATTTCTTCCGGAACAGTTATCATCCATAAGACGAGATAGTCAACCACCTCAGGATCCAATTTTCGTAAGGGTCCATTTTTTTATTATACCCAAGAAAAACCAAGGCAACCACATTTCTTCTTTGGTATTCTTTCTATCAAGACATGGATTCACCGAATAAGAGGTAATCCTAATCTTTTTCTTTGACTTTCTTTTTCATCATGCAACACGGACATTAGGCACGAATCCACTGAATAAGAGACAATCCTAATCTTTTTCTTTGACTTTCTTATTCATCATGCAACACGGACATTAGGGATGATGATTGGGGGAGGTAGGGCACAACACCGGTGAGCTCGCGAAAGAGATGAGAGAGATGAGAGAGGGGTGCTCGAATGGGGGTCGGGAGGAGAAAATATCATGGGGATCGACCCAAATGGGAGGAGAAACGAGAGACTTAGGGATTTAAGGAAATAAAATTATAAAAACTAATTTATAATTTTAATCTTTTCCTTAACTTATATGGTATTTAAGAAACAGGCTTTCCACTTACACCTTTATCCATATAATCTCTAAAATGGTTATCCCCAGAGCATAACACATACGGTGGGCATATGACAGTTCTAGCGTAATGATTAGGAGTCGATTTTTGAGAACTGATAACCTAGTATTTCCCCACCATACACTTTCACCTATGTATATGAATTTACCTACCTCCATATCTGTGGGATCGACTCTATGGGGCTGCTGAGGCAGCGATCCTGCCTTTTTCTAAAACGGCTCCTGGAAAATTCTTGAATTTTTAAAAAAATTCTATGAGGCTATTTCTTGATTTACCCCTTTAAATTTATTTTTCATATTTTACATATTTTATTTCTAGACTAACGCTATTTTGTTGGGTTTAAACTGTAAAAAATACCTTTGATGAATAGTAATTGAGGTACCTCAAGTGGGACCTGAGGCGCCTCAGTTCATATCGGAGGTGCCTTATATGGTTGAAGGAACCTCCGAGTGGATAAGCGCCAAAGATAAAGTTTCAGCATCTAAGGCGCCTTAGGTTAGATCCGAGACACCTCAGTTGGGAACTGAGGTGCCTCCAAAGCCCTTTATAAGCCGTCAAGAACAATCCTTCAATTAGAACTTCTACACTTGATTTTTGATCGATTTGCTACTCCGTCTTCGTGCTATGACCCTATTACTACTTGACTAGGACTGACTTTTGCCGGAAGACCAACTCCAACACATGAACACAATCGACATCTCCTCATCTGTGTTGGGTAACAACAATTGTTAATTATACTTAATTCATATACTTGTGCAAGGATAGTGTCGGGTATTATACTGGTCTTCCAGTTTCTGATTAGAGCCATGACCACGCCTCCTGCTGGTGGGTTCTTTGGTCAGCTATGAGGTTGTTGTTCCTACATCACAAGTTGTTAACGCGAGCCTTTGCCGGGGAAGAAGCACATGCTTGGGTAATGAATCTCTTGACTTAGATCCTAATATCCTATTTTAGTTCAGATTAGAAATTGGATAGGAATATTATGTGTTGGTTTGGGATAAATCTTGGATTCATTAGAGTTATTGTTTAATGAGGTAGGGTGAAGGAAATAGGGTGAGCAAAAATTCGGTTAAACTGAACAAATCAACTGAATTTTAAAATTTGGTTCGGTTTATTCTAAAATTTGAATTATTTTCTAAAAAAATCGGTTACCTTGGTTAATTCAGTTTGATTTTGATTTTTAAATTTCTTATTCGGTTAAACCAAATAGACCAAATTAACCAAAATTTTAGACCCTATTTTTACTGAATTTTATTTAAAAAACCGACTTGTATTAAAAACTAATTTTTTTATTAGTTCAGTTAAAACCAAATTAACAGATAAAATATCAGTTTGATTTGTTTGATTTTTTTTACAAATTCGATTTGGTTTAGTTTGTTTGAAAAAAATCTGTTTGGCTCGGTTCGGTTAATTCGATTCAGTTTTAACTGAATACTCACCCCTCGAAGGAAATGGTGGCTTGATAAATTAAATAAGAGGATGATTTCTTTCCCTATTGTTATAGTTGATTTCCTTCCCATTATTGTTCATGTGTTTGGAAGAATAGGGCTTAATTGAATCCATAGTGTGAATTGGGTGGTGGTTAGATTGTGGTGCAGTAACTTGTTTGAACTTGCTGATGATATGGAGTGGAGTTTTTCTGTATCTTTATTTTGTTTGGATTTAGGTTGAAACTGTGAGTTATATAAATGGTGTAGAGTTGTAGTCTCATTTGATGGTGGTTGTGGTAAGCACTGTTATAGGCCAATCCTACAAGGTTTTGGTTGTAGCTAGCTCAGTTGAGGTGCTACTCAGTTAGAAACTGTGTAACCAGACCTAAGGGGTTTTTTTTGGATTAGCTTTAACAGAATTGAAACCATTACATGCATGGTTTGAATTGGTATGGTTAGAATATAACATTACTTGATTTGTGTGAACCTGACCAGGGAAGGGAGGATATCTTTTAGGGTTAATATGGGATTAACACGAAATGATCTCATGGAATGGAGTTACTTGGAACTTAACCCTAATTTAAGCTTGGATAAGTAGCTAAATTATACTTCTTGATATAGGATATTGACTTCATTTAGACATCTGGATGGGGGTTCTTTCCGACATAGACTACATATTGAGGCGGGTACTTCTTACTTGCTTTTGTAAATCATTTGCCCTTATGCATGACCGTTGTCTTATGTTGTAGGCTACCTTATTTTGACTCTGTCATGTTTTATTTCACTGCTTAATATTTGTGTGTTTGATCTTTAAGAAGATCTATTTAATGTCTATACAATCTCCATATTAGTATTCTTACTCTATAGAGTGCACACGCTTATGGCACGTACATAAGAGTGATCATTAGACTATACATAGTATATAGTAGATACCTGATTGTTTGACTTACCTACATATATGGTTTCATTACTGGTAGATTATGGTTGGTTAGACCTGTGCATATTATACAATTGTAAGAATGTTGCTCTGGTTTGGGTGTACTTGTTGTACCTCGAGTATATCCTATGGTTGTATGTATATTGAGCTGGTTTTGAGTGTATTTGTTGTGTCTTGTGTATATCCTACGGTAGTATGGATATTGATTTGATCGGAGTTACTTGCATTAGTAGCATGCACCATCTTTGCATAGTGGCATACTGACGGTCACCGGATCTCCTATGGTCTGAGCCCATCGTCAATCGTATTCATTGGATTTGTAGAGATGTTGGCTCCGTATTGTTGGATACTGATAACAATCGGCTGTTGGGACCGGGTGCATGTTGACATGGATGCGGGTTCGTAATTTTAAAAATTAATTACGTGCAGCGGAAGGTTTAGCATAAATAATTTCTCAAATTATTTAACCACACATCTAAGCATGCAATTTTATCTTGTGTAGACATGATCATATATTTAAAATTTTGCAGAAACGTAAACTAATTTACGTATTACCTCGTGTAACTCGAAGGAAGGGACGAGATCCAACCGTAAGCGTCCCTTGGAAGCTCCGCCTCTATTCGCATCCATGCCGAGTATCTTCGGGATAACTTCGCAAAGCCACGAGTTTCATGTTCTCGAGAACTACTAGATTCTCCGAGAACGCGACGAGAAAAACCAAGAGAGAAGTCGGAAGACTAACCACAAAAGGATGACCGGAATCAAAATTCCGGTGAAGCAAAAGAAGGGCTTGCGGCAAAAAGATCCTTGCGGCAAACTCTAATTCCGGCAGCACCTTCTTCTGGCCAAGAGATGGCCGGAGCTTCCTTCTCCGGCAACAGGTGGTGGTCGGCAGGGAAAGGGCAGGGGCGGCCACCTGGTGCTCCTTCTTGGGGCTAGTTGGCGCACGGCAAGAAGGGGAGAAGAGAAGGAGAGAAAGAGAGGGAGAGAGCCTATGCCTTCATTTCTTCGATTATCTTTTTCAAGCCTTGCGTTGGGTCCTTTATATAGTAGCCTCTCAACCATCAAGCCTCTCAAATATGGAATAACTTATTCCATCATGCCAAGTTTGATTTTATATCATGGTTAAAATCATATTTTAATTCATGATAAAAATCAATCAAGTCCCTTCTCTCCTATGGAATAAATTTCCTTATCATGGTAAATCAATCCATGATTGATTTTATAAAATAAACCAATCCATGGTTCATTTTAATTTCCATGAAGAAATAAACCAAACCTTGGTTTATTATAAAACAAACCACACTTGATTTATTTTATAAATTGATCCAAAAACTTGGTTCTCTCTCTTTGTTGTGGCCGGCCAAGCAAAGAGGATGGACGCCCTCTTTGGCCGGCCCATCCAAGCCACGCCCCAATGAATTAAACTTATTTAATTCATCTATTAAGTCTTCAAAAGACTTAGTCATTTTACGCTTCCAATGCGTCTTGAAAAATTCAGATTCGACTTATCGTTTGGCTCAACCAAACCTAATCTCTCTTGATTGGAAAATCCAATTTTTAACTCGTTTTAAATCCCTCGGATTACTCGTAATGCGTATGACTAAATAGGCTTTCGATTTATGTTGGCCATCTATAATTAATCAATTATAGAACGATCATGAGTGGCACCTAGTAGTACATCATGATCCCCAATTAATCGAAAGATCAACGGTTGACCTCAGAAACAATTCTGAAACCCTTCAGCAGCTATAATGAATCGGGCCCCATTCCCTTCACCATCTTATACCCACTTGGTTCAGGACATGGTCTATGTGTGTCAGTCCCCACTAGGCTGACTACGTCACACCTAGCCCAAGTAACGTTTTCTCGTCCTACGGATTCTAATTACTCTCATGTATTTAAGAGATTCATACTCTGAACATGTCATGCTCTGGCTAGAGGCTTCGAGTAACAATCCGATGATAGGCCTCGGGTATACATCTCCTTGCAAGGAGTGGTGAATCCTTTGTAGGCTGTTCAAACATCTTCAGACACTTCGGCTTATACCCAATCATCCTGGGTCCACACCTCCTTGGAGATGCTTGCTTAAGATGTCAAAGTATAAGTCTCCATGACCAAGATGACTTGAACACCGCAAGTCAAAGGAACATCGCACTTAAGCTGCAGTAAGAACTTCACTGACATATCTATATGTAGACTACCATATGAAGTTTTACAGCCAGTCACTCCAATGAACTAGTTCCTTTAACTAGCATTCATGTTTATCTCCAGACATCTCAATGTCACCAGCCAGTGAGAATCAGCTGATTAGAGAATAACCCATGCTAGTCTCAACAGAATTGATAGTGTCCGTATTTATCAATTCATCGACTAGGGACAATTTCAATACTTCACAATTGCACATGTAGAGATAATCACTAGTTGTGAATTCATCACAAATTCTCTCATGCTGTGAATTGTATTGCGGACATTCAGTAAATGAGTTTAAGATCTCAATCAAATTCACAAACATGTATACTCAAATAGTGAATATTCATTTATTAAAATAAATGATTACAATCATAAGACGATTGCCTTAGGACACTTCTCTCATATCACTAACACCGGCTCCCTTGTGGCTTGAGCCTGTCGTCAGTCAAACTCGTTGGGTTTGTAGAGCTATTGGGCCGGCTCTCTTGTGGTATGAGTCCATCGTCAGTCATACTCGTTGGGTTTGTATAGCTGTTGGCTTCGTATTGTTGCATACTAACGATCACCAGCTCCCCTGTGGTCGAAGCCCATCGTTAGTCATATATTGTTGGTTTATAGAGTTATGTAGCTCTAGAACTGTTGGTTCCCCCTTTTTGGCTTTGGGTATGTATTATGATGGGTTGTGTGACCTGAGAGCTCTTGGCTCGCCCTTGTTGGCTTAAGGGGACATGTCATGATGGGTTGTGTGATCCGCGAGCAGTTGACTCCCCTCTTGCTTGGTTTTGGGGTTATTCTTGTTGGAGCTGTTGGCTCCCTAATATCCTATCCACTCAGCCACCCAATGTAGGGGTAGCTAGAGTGCGTAGAGACATTATATGCATATGATGCATCATTGCATTGGCATTCGGTTGGTCATTTGTTTGACATGAACCTATAGGTTTTATGTATTACACTTGCTATGTTGATTGTGTGTTACTTATATTGTAGGAGCAGACATATAGATGATTTAAGAGGTTTTAGATCATATTACCCTACATGTTAGTCTAACACTGATATGTATTTTTATTCAATTGTTTAGTTATGTTTCAATATTGTTCAGTTATGTTTTAATACTCCTACGAGACTATATCCTGTTGATTCTATACTGCTTATATAGCTTATTATTTCCATGCATATCTGTATCTTTATACCTGCAGAGTCCACCCAAACTCACCCCCATTGCTATGTTTTCAATTTTTAGATTGAAATACTTGGAGTTGTCAGGAAAAGACCCAACAACCAATCCCTAAACGTCGAGTTATTTTGGTTTAGCATTCCGTTCGTATTTTGTACTTCTTTTGGTCCTATGAATTTGTATTGTGATGTATTCTTGTGTGGATTGTATATTATGAGCCCCGGTTGGGCATATTGTGTCGCCTTATGTGGTAAGTCGTGCTAGCATGCAATTTGGCAAGTCTTTGGTATGTTTATGTTGTTGTATGTCTTTCTTTTTGTTATTGTTGCTAACCGTGTTGGCTGTGGATATTGTTATGGCTGTGTTGGCCTTACATATAAGCTTCAGATTGTTCGCCATATAGGGGAGATGCTATTTGATTTTTATGGGACATGCAACTCCTCGGGACATGACAAAATATGTCCTGCAAAACAGAGTTAGCACAAGTATAAAACAGGATAAAATAAAAGTATTAATTAGATCCTGTCTTCCCAAGACTAGGATCTAGTCATGACCTTAGCTTAGAGTTCCGATATAGTTCTAAGCTAGACCACACTTACGGTCCCACTAGGGACTCGTTCTCACCAAATTTTGCTTCTCTAGTGACTTACCTCACTTACCTTATGCAGACTTACTTAGCCTCTTGTCCCACTAGGTCTTCCTGCCAGATGTCCCATCTGAACTTCAGCCAGCTATTAGGTCCCACAGACCCAGCTGGACTTAATACCATGTCTCAACCAACTTGAACTTCAGCCAGTTGTTAGGTCCTGCGGACCTAACTGGACTTCTTGCCAGGACTCAACCACCCTGAAGTTCAGCCTGGTGTCAGGTTCTAGGTCTTTCAATCCTGCACACTTGGTAATAAGGTTAGACAACAACTCAACTAGCTTTAACATATTTGTCATATATCAAAATCTAAATTTGATCGTTAATGCAAACTATATCAATAAAATCTACTATAACACAACCCCTAAATATTAAAATTTTAATTTCTAAATATATATAATACAGCTAAAAAAATAAAAAAATAGAAAATAAAACTACTGCTTCTTGATCAGGCGCCTGAATTCGATGTAGGTGTCTGAATTCGATCCAAACATCCCGAGCACGTATAGGCGGATAGAAAAGAGATGATCCAGTGTGTGTCTATATATATATATATATATATATTATGTTTAAATTTTCATCTGAGACTCAAATTTCCTTCGAAAAATGATTAACTTGCATGACGTATTAATATTCAATTAATATTGTTGCTTTACGGTATAACAAACCTCATTAGAATAAAAATTACATATTTATTATGATCAATATTGTGCCTAATAAATCTTCGGGATTTTGATATAGCGATCAATTCTTATATTCAACTATCTTAGTGGGAGTTTATCGATAGGGAGATTAGTGGATTGTCCATTAAAAAGGTCTGAAAGACTTGGGCATTGGAGTAAGAGTCACCGAAGACTGTAAACCAAGTAAAAAATTGAACTGTGTTATGATTTATGTTTTCTTCGTTTCATTTTTCGCTGCGCGCTCAAGTTTTCCAAAATAAAAAAAGCAAGTTTGTTTTTAAAATACACTTGATTCACCCCACCCCTCTCACGTACAATGATTTTATAAATAGTATCAGAGCCTTGTTCGCTCTGAATTGGTGCAATCACCATTCGAGTATGCGGATTTCTTTTGTTTTATGGCTCATTCTTTTGTCAAGCAAAAAATATATACATATTTTTTTTTTTCTGATTTTTGCATCTATCATTTTTTTTTCAATTTTTTGTACAAGTCTAAAGTTGGTGCAATCGCCTCTTTTTAGTCAAATTTTCATCGTTCATTTTTACTCAAAGTTAGTGCAACATCAGTCGAGTCACATTTTCAATTTCTCTTTCACCCCCACACTACTAATCCAAGACTTAGTCTTGGGACCTGCTCTCTCTTTTTGTTGTGTGTGTAAGGTTTTTTCTCATGGCTCAAAGTAAAGGATACACTATAGTTTGCCCTCCACTCTTCAATGGAGATGACTTCTCTTATTTGAAGAGAAGGATAGAGGTGTACCTAAAGACTGTAATCGATCAGTGGTTTGTAATCCAGTCTAGATACACGATTCCAATGGATGAATGAGCCAATCTTTTTTTCCACTAAAACCAAACAAATGGAATTTGGAAATGAAGAAAAAGGCCAAGTGGAATACAAGACACAGAACACTCTCTAGTGTAGACTAACCAAAGAAGAGTTGAACCATATCAAACCAACCTAGAATGTTAAATTTTGGAAATTTAAGGGTTGAAAAGGAAAAATTCAAAATTTAAGGGCCTAGTTGAAATTCTCCAAACAAGGAGGGGCTTTTTGTAAAACTACCAAAAACATTTAAAAGCCCTAAAATCCTCCCAAAATTCAGTTTCTTCTCTCTGATTCGGTTCTTTCTCGCCCCGACGCCGCCCTCTCCTCCTCGAGTTCCTTTCTCTACCGGACGCCTCCGAGCCCTAGCCTGACGCCACCCTCTTCGAGCACGCGGAGCAGGCCACAGGAGCGCCATCTCCGAGCTCTAGCAATGCACACGAAGGCCTCCTCTTGTTCCCGATCACCAGCCACCATCGCTCCCTCTTCACTGCGACCTCTTTCTCCATGCCGAACATCTTCTCCGGCAGGGTTGGGTTGCGGATTGAGGATTTCGTTTGACACTTCATAGTAGGTAAGGTTTTTAGTTAGGGATTAATTTTTTATTTTTGAATTGGGAATTTTCTCTGTTTAGGGATTCAATTTGGGTAGTGTTGATTGAGTTTGGGAATAATTGTAGATGGATTATGCTATGTCTGAAAGGTGTGCTTTCATATGGATTTAATTTGTAGCTTATCTTTGAAATTGTGTATGATCAAATTGTCCGGGGCAGTTTAGAGGGCTTTGTTGCTTGTGAGCCTATGCTTGCACTGTGATATGAATTGGAGTTATATTGACCTAAGTTGTGGTATGTACAGATTTATTGAGTCTATAGAATGGTATTAGTAATTGGATTAATTATGGGTTTAATGGATTACTGATGATTAAGCCATTAACTTGATTAAAATCTACTATTTTGATAGAGGTAGTGATGTCTAGATTTGTCTAGATCTATGGTTTAATTAATGAAATTATATGATTAAAGAAGTTGTAATTAGGGTTAAATTATAGGTATGTTTAGTACAGTTTAGTTATTTTAAATTGCTTGTATAAATAACTAAACTTTGTCCTTGATATAGGGCACAGATTGCGGTTTGATTTTCTGGACTGGAGGATTCTCTAAGATATTTTACGAACTACAGATCGAGATGGGTACTTCTCCTTTGTACACATGTAGTTTTTTTACCTTTAAGCATGACTGTTTTATGTCTAAATAGGTTGCTTGACCTTGTTCCTTGTCGGTTGTTATTTTAACATCGCCGTTGATACTTTCTTCGTTGATCTTCGAGTATTCGAAATTTTTGTATCTGTACAGTCGCCTGTTGAATTTCTGTTATGTAAAGTACCACTTGAACGGGAGTACTTAGAGGTTCATTAAACACAACTAGGTTTATTTGACATTAAAATTACCCTACCTAGTAGTGTAGATGCATAATCGTTGGTTTTTAATACTTGGTTGATTGTATTGTTGCATCGTTGATACTTGTTGGATTTGTTGCATAGTTGATACTTGTTGGAATTGTTGCATCGTTGGTTTTCGATTATTCATGCATCTTGTATCATGCACCATACCTGCACCATTGCATACTAACTACTGTTGGGTTGTCATTTGATTAAGCCGTCGTTAGTCATTTAGTTGCTCTGTTCACTCAACCACTTGTTGTTGTGGTAGTTGTTAGAGTGCGAGCAACTGTCCTGTTATGCCACACATGTTACAGTTGTAGGCAAGCAGTGACACTCTCACCGTTATTTTTGAGGGATACTAGAGCTGTTGATAGCTCCCCCTATATATCGGGGTTTTGGAGTAGTTGGTTCCCCAACATCCTGTCCACTCAACCATATATATATGTGGTATTCATTGGAGTGCGTACAGTTGTCACAACCCTACCCACTCGGTCACACAGATGTGATGTGTTGGCAGCTTAACTGGTGTCAGGGGTGACACATGTCATTGCATCATATGTATATATTGCATTTATGCATTTTCTTGTGGTGGTTGCATTTATATAAACTATGTTTGCTGCATTTGGTTGACATACATGTATGTTTTGATATTGTGATATCATGTGGTTTTTCATATATGCTTAGTTGTTATTCCGCTTTATACCATGTTGTTTTACAGATGTTTTATAGGTTTATGTACTCTTATATTCCTTATGGACTGTACCTGTTGTATCTCTACTTATTACAGCTTGATTATGCCATGCTTTTGTCTATTCATATACCCACTAATTCGCCCGGACTCACCACCCTTGCTTCCTATTTTTGTTTCAGATAGCATGTAGTTGCATTACGTGGAGCCAGGAGAGGATCCAGTTGCCAGTCCCACCGTGTCATTTCATTTTGGAGTTGAGTTTAGTTATTTGTTGTAGTTGTTTTATTTTCTGTGTTTTCGTTCTTTCCGCATTTAATTCCTAGACTAGTGTTTTATTTCATTTATCAGGTATCGGACTGGTTTTGTCATTATTATAGATACATTTGAGTTTTCTTTGGTATGAAGACTTTCTTCATGTTAATGATGGCTGAGCCATCCATAGATCTTCTATTTTGATATTAACTACGTGGTTGTGCTTTTATTTTATGTTTATGATGGCTGAGTCATCTTTTATATTGAGATATATGTATATTTGTCCCAACTTGTCCGCCGTATAGGGGAGATGTTGTACGATTTTCGAGTAAGCATGTACCTCTGGGGCATAACATAGAATGCTAAGAAACTTTGGGATAAACTAATCGAACTATATGAAGGAACCAACGATACAAAGGTAACAAAGAGAGATCTCTTTTTGAATAAATTATTTAACATAAAAATGCAGAATAGAGGAACAAAAAGCTAGCTACATGCAAGGATTGAGGGCATCCTCAACGGGCTTCACCTGATCGTTCACCAAACTGCAAAATACGGCATATAGAAAAAAATAAATACCATAAACAGGGGTTAAAAAAATGGAAATAACCTTATAAGAAATTTCGAAAGATTTTTTCAAAATTTTTAGAAATATTTGTGGGGATAATTGGACGCAAGATGGATTGATTTCGAATTATTTGAGAAAAAGTTTAATTTTCGAAATTTATTTACATATATATCTTTTGCTCTAAATCACACGCCGCAACCTCCTTCCTCTTCCTCCCGATCGCATCCAACGTCGCCACCCTCTTCTTCCTTCTCCATCCATCTCCTCCACACCCAAGGCCAGGCGGCAACCTCCTTCTCCTTGTGCCCTAAGCGCCGACCGTCTCCCTCTCATCTGCGTGTTCGACGTCGCATGTTGCTCCTTGCTGTTCCCTACTCCACGAAAGCAAGTTGCCTTGTTGAGCCGTCTCCTCCTTGCGAGGGGGAGACGTTGACGCCACCATCTACGACATGAAGGCTCATTGCTGGTGTGACCCTACTCGTGCTCTTCTCCTGATCGTCGCGAGCTGAGCATCCCTTTCCCCTCTCATTGTCGCCGGCCTCTTCTTCTCCTTTATGCTACCCTTCAGCATTCCACGCGATCGAGACAACACCCACTCCCCTATGACTCCCCTGCACCGATCATTATTTTTGCTAAAGCAAGAACAAAGAACTGCCGCAGGTACCAATTTGGCTGATTGGTGATGGGCCCTTCTATTGGTTTCGTTACGACAGATCTGAGAAGGTTCGGAGCGGCGATCATCTAAGATCTGGGATTAACTGTCAATCTTGCAGAATCTATGCAAGGGTGATCCTGGTCGGCACGATAGAGGTAAGGGTTATTAGCGCGAATTTGAGTTGGAATTTCTGGTCGGATTAGGATCTGTGGGCTCTTATTTATCTGTGTTTTGGGTTCTTGTAGTCGCATGAGTTCTGGTGGATTGAATTTGGGTTTTCAATAGTTTGGAATAGTTTGGTTTTAGCAGGTTGAATCTATGATTTGGATGCTGGAAGTTACTGTTTGGGTTATTGAAATTGTTGCCGTGAGCATGTTATGAGCAGAGGATTGTTGTATAAGCTTTTAGATTCTTATAGTGAGGGGCTGAGCATTGTTCTGGTTTCCTTTTGGATTAGAGTTAGGTGTGAATTCTTACCCTTTAGCTTTTGCATTAAGGGTTTGCATTGGTTGGAATTGTGGATCACTGTGTGTCGACTTTGAGTGGATTATGTCCATGATTTGTCTTTGTTTATTGCTAGTTGGTTTCCGGAATGTGTTTGGTGTGTGGATATGTGCCGTGAGCTTTGATGGTGGTTGTGAGTTATCTTAGGTATTAGGCTTATTGTAGATTTAGTGTTGGGAATGAATAAATCGATCTTTGGCTGGGAAT
>JAGFNQ010005125.1:40116-103367 GCA_024364735.1 Boesenbergia rotunda
AAAAAAACATTTATTTCACTTGTTAACCAACACAAGAATTACAAAACGGTATGGGTTCTGAAAGCTTACATAACAAAGTAAGTAGGACAAAATCATTTTTATGTATTGAAGAAAGAAATTTATTACTTGAACCCAAACCATAGAATATATGATTTAGGATGAGACACTAAATTAGTTGGCACCTCAAAAATGAACCTTACCCATCAGGGTGCCTAGGCCTAGTTAACTTAGGACTAAATCTTAACTTGAAAGACCAACGATTAGTATTAAGCTCTCTAGGTACAACTAAATTGGAAAGTTCTATCTAAGACACGTGGTTACTTCTAATGATGTCCATGTGATTCACCACAGCCTGTGACTTATCCAAGGAAGCTAGCTTGGGGAACCCAAAGCTATACTTAATCGAACTCAAGTTAAAATTACCCTTGAAAAATTAACTTCACTCATCTCACAAAACTATAGGATTACCTTGGTTGAAAATCTAAACTGGGTGAGATGAATAAGGATAACTTAATTTGGAATTGTTGATTGTATCCGTAACCTTAACTCAACTTTAATTAAAATTTAACTTAATTAAAACATAACTGAATTTAAATTAACTTAAACCAAAAACTCAACTAAAACCTAAACTAAAACCTAAACCTTAATTAAATTCAAACCTTAATTAAAGTTCGACTTTATCCAAACTGAATCTTAATTTAATTAATTTAACCTCAATTTAAGTTAACTAAACTTTAATTAAACCTTTAACCTTATTTCAATTAAACTTTTAGTTAAAATCTTGAGTTAATTAGATTAAAGTTTGATTGTCTTTTGGTACACTATAAAATAGGACTTATCACAACAATGGTTATGGACCCTTTAATGCTATGTTTTTTTAATACCTTTTGTAAGTATCCCGGGTGAGTTTTGATGTAGTCAACCGAGTCAAGTTAGGTCCTGTTGGTATCTGAGTCCTATGTCTAAGTGTGCAGGAGTTTAGGAGCATAGGAAGTATAGTGGAAGACATAATGGATGAAAAGGATGACATGGATAGAGAACCGACAGGGTTGGTGCATCCGAGGGACGCGAAGACCTACGGAAGAGTACACCGATGGAGCGAGAAGGACGCACACGACGTCCGAGAGATGAAAAGCTGAGAGGAAGTCCGTTCGAGGAGAAAAGTTGGAGAAGGGTTCGGGTGAGCCCAACTCCGGATGACTCAAAATCACCCAGAAGACCCGCTGGAACACTAGTCAACAAGTTGTTGACCAGCTCAACTCGGGCGCCCGCATTCCCGGGCGTCCGAATCGACTCAGGCTCCCGAGTGTCCATGCTTCATCCAAAAAGTAGTCGTTTTACGACCGTTGCGATATGGATAAGCACTAACCACGTGTTAGGCGCCCATGTGCACTCAGGCATCCGAGAAGTACAACGTCAATATTTCGATAAAGTTTCACAGGGGTTATAAATAGACCCCTGAACTTAGTTCATTTTATTGATTCAATTGTACATGAATTTTGTAGTCTTTTCTTTAAGTTTTTTCTGAGTTTCATTTATGTAAGTGGCTTCTCCGCCCACAAGCAGATAATCTGGAGATTGCGCTTTCATTTGTCTTGGATTAGTAACCTTGTAGTAGCAACTAAGTAAACCCTTGAATGTGCCTTTTTTTTGGTTTAGTTAAATTATTTATGTTTGTTTATTTTGCTATTTTTAACTAACCTTATCTTTGTAAAGAAACACAAAAGATCGAGTTTCATTTTTCAAGGGCAATTCATCCTCCTCTTGCCGGCCGACCGATCCCAACACCTTGGATTCTCAAAACTTGGCTTTTAGAAGTTACCATTGAAAATGAGTTTATTGTTTGCAAAGAGACTTATATTGGTTTTCAAAAACTTATGGTTTTCAAAAATTAATATCCTTCAAAAACTCAAGTCTTTTTGAAACTTTTATTTTTTAAAATTCATTTTTTAACCAGGAGAGTGTCAATTCAGGGGAGGATATATTTTTAAGAGAATTCAAATGGTTTGAAATGTTATTTTTTTAAAACTTACTCTTTTAAATACTCTCTTGCAAAATCTTTTTAATCCATGAAAATACTTTTGAAAATATAGTTTTGAAAAACTATTTTAAATCTTTTGAAAACTTATTTTGGAAATCATTTGAAAACTTATTTAAAAAATTATCTTTAAAAATATTTGAAAAATTATTTTTGAAAAATTATCTTGGAAAATACTTTGAAAATTTTGGTTTTAATAAAAAATACTTCCAAAAATTGCCTTGAAAATAGTTTTAACAACTTTTCTTTAGAATGTCTTTGAAAATCTCTTTGGAAAATATTTTGAAATATATTGAAAATTTTGTTGGAAAAATTCTTTTTTTAAATAGCTTAGAAACTTATTCCTGGAATTTTTTTTCTGAAAATAGCTTAGAAATTTATTCTTAAAAATATAGCTTGAAAATGCCTTAGATTTTTTTTTGAAAAATATCTGTGAAATCCGTTAGAAATATTTTTTGAAAATACTTGAAAATTATTTTTGAAAATACCTTAGATTTATTCACTACAAGAATTTTTGCAATCAACAACGCCCAATCGACAACGTTTTTTAAAAAAAACGTTGTCTTTTTTTGTTTTACAACGTTTTTAGTGAAAAGCGTTGTCTATGTGTTTTACTTTTTAATAACTACAACGTTTTATAATGATGCGATGTGCTTAGTGTTGTGGTTTCGGATGAAAGACAACGCTGTTACAAAAGCGTTTTTTAAAAGCGTTGTCGTATTTCCCGCTAAAATAAAAAACACATCCCCTCCCTCCACCTCGTTCATTGCCAACCCTAGGCGGTTCGCGAAAAATCTCTCCGCGCTTCTTTTCTCCGCGAAATATCTCCCTCCACCTCCCTCATTGCCACCTCCCTCATTGCCACCTCCTCTCCTCTCCACGAAATCGACAAGCGTTACAACTCTTTTCTGGGTGGAATCAGAAAGAATGGAGGCGCAATGCCAGAACCCCCAACAAGCGGCGAGCGTTACAACTCTTTTTCTCTTTCTCTTGTCGCCCTCTTCCTCTTGCTCGGAAGAACAACGGACGGCTTCCGTGCTTTTTTCCATCAACCCTAGATTTCTCTTCGTTCCCTCCCTGTATTTCTCTTTATTCGGCGATTCGTCTTCCTAGCTTTTGTTTTTCAATGGTCGACTGATCTTTCGGATTTCCAGGAACCACCGCTCAGAAACTATTTCGAGTGCCCTTGCTCGCCGGCATTGCTGTGTGAAGTCCGAGGCTTTCGCCTTCCTGGTTTTCGTTTGGTTGCGGGAAAGGAGAAAGAGGTAACAGTTCGTTTAACAATGATTAACGCACTTGGTGGTCTTCCAAGTTTTGTTTACTTGATTTCAGTTACCTAATCCTTGAGTCAGTTTCAATGGTGTTGCAATATCATTTTTTTCCCCCTATATTGTAATGGGGTGCTTCTATTCACAGCTGAATTCTTGGTATTTCTTTTCCATTGCCTATCACTTACTCATGCTATAACAGGTGAGATCAATGTTTTTTAGTTTCTCATACCATCCAAGTTCTAAAACTTCTTAGACAAACTAGGTGGGGTGGGCCTTTGATGCAGCTCCAGTACTAACAGTGGTAGCCAAATGCAAGTAAAGGCCTTAGCCATATTGTGGACTGAAATTAACTGTAGTACTTCTAAATTTCCAACTCTATGTGTGATAATGAGCAACTTAATAATTGTTTGCGTAGTTAATTAACAAATATATTAGAAACAAAATGTTGTAATGCCAGTAAAGTTGGTTTTTTATTGGTTTCTATGGTAACCAAGTTCCTATATCTTTGGAAAGTGCTGCTGAAAGGTAGCCATTTTGGAAAGTGGTGTTCATATTCACTGTCTCTCTCATGGATGGTTGGAATTATTTTTGGAAGAAAATTAATCATTTTATTGAAGACAATCGAACTTCTTAATGTAAGCTATTTTAGTTCATCGAACCTGATCCATAGTATGAATTCCAACTTTGCTTATCAAAGAAAACAATCATCCTTTTTCTTTTCAGAGTGAGATTACTTATTCTTGTAGGACACACCAGAAATTCTTTTCCTATGCAATTCATTCTAATTGCATCTAGATCCAAAGACAAACTGACAATTTCTAATGCATCTTCTTTGCCTTTTTCATGCAACAAGGCCGCTTACTGTTTCAATCACAATATTTAGAAAATTTTAACTTTTCCATTTTGGAGTTTTTTTTTCTTTGATATTTTCATGTTACTGCTGATGCATCTTCTCTCATTTTCATCCAATAAAAGTCAGCCTGCAGATACAACCACGATCTGTAGAAGTTAAATTTCACCAATCTGTCCTTGAGAAGTTTTTAAGTACCTTGATCCTTTCACACCAATAGAAGTTAATTTCAACACTAGTTCTGGCTATTTTCTGATCCTGATGGGTGTGGAAATTTGACTTATTGGCTTCGTCACTCAATGCTAATAGATGTATTTGAGTTGAAGGTTCTATATGATCTTCTTGTTAAAAAAAACAACTTAAGTACTCAGGACTGTTGTTTCCAAGTATTTTGAATTATTCCAAGATCACTATGTAAGAATTAAAAGGTAAGCACTGATCAGGGTTGGTGGGACATATATCTGCCTTGAAATTACTTTAAAAATAAAATTTTGTAAAACAAAATATCCATATTCATCTATACTCTGTATGTTGCCTTTCTGACGAAACATATTCAATTCTTAAGGACAAGGTTGTAAAAATCGCTAGGCAGTAGTCGGGCGGAAGACTACCGCCTAGCGCCTAGTCGACGCCTAGGCAGCGCTAGGCGGCATTAGGCGGCACCACGGTGGGGTGCCGCCTAGCGCCTAGGCGGACGCCTAGGCCGACTTTTACAACAATGCTTAAGGGATGTGAAAGTGTATAATTATACTATTTATGATGGAGAATGACCCACAGATAAAAAATGATGAAATGCAGTTTACTAGGAGGTAAATGCCCTTCTTTTGAAGGATTTTACACATACTATTTTGTAGATTCACAACCTCTGGATGTATTTTAATCATATACCAGATTGTTTTATCCAATTACTGCTGTCTGTTTTATCAGTTCATTTGTAGATAATATTATTTTTATGGCAATTTTTTGTTGGATCAAAGTATGCTTGTCTTACTCCAAAATATTACTGTAATTTGTATGTGACAATGAACAATTTTGTTCCTTTCATGCCATAATACGATGGAGTTGGTGTACATTTAGTTTATGATCCTGAAGGAAGTTAGTCAGAGCCTGGATCCTAGAAAATCTACTGTAATAAACCATTCTTCTTGCTATGGGCTAGATACACAGGTGAAATGCTGTCATTGCTATGAGTGATTCCCCACCTCCTACCCCCATAAAAATAGATTTTTGTGTGCAATATGATTATTATTTACACAAATTTTGATGGCAACTTCTTATTATCATGGATTTATTTTTTATTTGTTTGCAGTAATCTGCTGGGGTAAGTTGATTGACTTGGCTGGCTTTTGGAAAAAAGCAGAGGACCTATGAATGCCATCAAAAACCATGCCACTTTTATTAATGACTATCTAAAGTCAAGAATTAAAATTTTGATAAGAAAATTTATCAATTTGCATGATAAATTTAATATTTATCATATTTTTTATTGGCTGGTACCACTCTTATGTCCTTGAGCAGACTGTACAATTAAATCTAAAGTCTACAATGATGTGTTTATAGTTCTCAGTAGGGATGGAATCTTTTATCACTCTTAATATAATTAGATGGCTCAAATCATGTTTGAATTTCCTTCATCATACTGAACCATAGATTTCTTGAAGTTCAAAACTCTCAATCTAAAATAGAACACCAGAAAACTTGCTTGCATCATATGCTACAGTACACACATGAGTTTCATTAACAATCTTGTAATGTTCTCATTTTTCATTGCAATGACTGTTTGAATAACTTTTCAAGTGGATCATTTGTTTATGCAACGATTAAACAACAGCGTGATAGATGCCTCAAATTATTTAAAGCAATTTCCATTCCCTCTAATTTCCATATTAGCCAAATTTGTGTCTTTTGTTTCTGGTGGCTTCACTGCAATTCTAATTATAATTGCATTATTGGATGAGCCTCTACTTGAAGCTCAAGTAAGTTATCTATCTTGTGCATTTAACTATGAATTTCAAGTTAACTATGCAAGTTTTATTTGTGCCTAAATATGATTTCAGATATTTGGTCGCAATTTACTCTGGTATGCTGCTGTTTTTGGAACTGTGACTGCCATAAGTCGAGCTGTTGTAACAGATGAACTTCAAGTTCGTGATCCAGAAGGTGCAATGTCTATCGTCATCCAAAACACACATTATATGCCCAAAAAGTGGCGTGGTAGAGAAAATAGTGGTGTTGTTCGTGCAGAATTTGAAACCCTGTTTCAGGTATCATACTTGTGCACCACACCCTAATTTCTTTAACTATAATCTTTGTTAATTCCTTTTACACCAATTAAAAATTTGGCAATACTAATGGCTCTGTTATTTTCAAAATTATAATGGGCCATGAACAATTGTTCTAAATGCCAAAAATGTTATTTTTGTCATTTATTATTTTCTTTCTTAAATAATATGCAAAATTTGAAATGCAAACATGCACGACTTCCATGACTCAACCATTTTGCATTAGGGGTTAATTTATGTAGTTTTTTTTCTCTTTTCGCACAACTTCATTTAAAGTTAACCTTGAAACCTACAAAAAAAAAAGATGTGTTATATACAAGTCTAATTAGATATTGACCTACACATTATTTAATTTGGAGTGTATTCTAGATCTATGCCTGCTAACCTTGTTCTGCTGAGGCTAAGCTTGGTACAAATTAATTCATTATTGAGCATTTGATAGTGATTTATATGATTTAAAGTATGTATCTCTCAAATATTGATGTTGATTTTCTTTCATTGTTCATTATAACAGGGCAATAAATTTTCGTTCATTGTTCATTATAACAGGGCAATAAATTTTTGTTCATTGTCCACTATAACAGTGCAACAAATTCTCATTCATTGTTCATTATAACAGGTTGATTTTTTTTTTTAGCATGTATTTTCTGTGTTCTGTAATTGCTGCAGCACAAAGAAATTCTTCTTTAGGCGACATCACCATTTTGTTCAGTAACTGCCTGTGGCGACTACAATCAAACTGATATATACTATTAGTTTCTCTTTCATGAATTTGTTTCCATGCTATATTAGTAGCAATTGCTTGTTATTAAATTATAGTGACATTTGTATAAGTGATAATTTTGAAAGATCTAATCAATGGAACATGGTAACCATATATAGAATAAGTTATATAAATCATGATAAATACACACTTTCAAACAAAAACTAACGTTTTTAAGGCATTATAAGAATAGGTTTCCAAAATTCTTTAAACCTTGATATGTAACATTGTTATTTAACCTAAAAGGTAATGGCATCAATAGTGAACCATCTTGTTTGCTATAGTAGATGAAGGGATGGGTCATGAGTGACTTCTGTTGTTGATTGCACCACCAGACTTTTGACTTTTAATTGTTTGACAATGTCATTTGGTTCAAACTCAATAACTTGGCTTGGATTGCGTGAGGCAATATGCGATTAAAATGATATGCGGTCTCCATCTACTTTGTGGCTCGTATAATTTCTCATCTGAGCATATTAAGAACACATACATAATGATAGTGTATGTTCTATGTGCTGTGGCGAATTACTGCATGTGCATGTCATACATGGACCAGTTTACAAATAATGATGAGTATAGAACACTTCAATTTCTTTAAATCTCGGTTACTTTAAGTTTTGATTGCAGCATTGAAAAATTTGCTTAATTGATCTTTTCTAGTGCAGTACACTGGAATGATGCTACTGGAAGAGATGGCATCTATTTTCGTTACTCCTTATTTGCTCATATTTGTTGTTCCTAAGGTAAAACTTGGTGTTATATTACCACTTGCATTATAAGTTTGTACACAATTTAATACATATATGTACCAATACACAGCATGTTGATGACATTTTGCGATTTATTTCAAAATTCACGGTGTATGTCGATGGAGTTGGCGTTGTCTGCAGGTCAATCATTGTACTGCTGTCTATTTTTTTTCATGATAGGCTATTGCACTTGCTAATGAACTTAATTCTCTTTTATTTACATGCAGTTTTAGTTTGTTTGACTTTCGAAACCACGGAAATAAGAAGTATGCTTCACCTTCTAATGCAGAGCGAGATAAGAGTTCTCAGGGTAAAACAGAAAAATCATTTTTGAGGTACGTTTTTGCTGAGGCTGACTTGTTATCTAACACGTCCTTTCCAAGAACTGGTTATCAGTACGTCTTCCCTGAGGCCATGACTTGTTATCTAATATGCCCTTTCCAAGAACTGGTTATCATGTGGGACAACATTAAACTACCATCTACTCAAGGTTACTTCTATTCAACTTCATTCCATATCCATTTATCGTAAAAACAACTATGGTCAAGAGGATCAGTTTGTTGCAATGAAGTCATTTGCTGGACTAGCAAGTTACATATACAAAGTTGATTTATATGTAGTTTTATCAATACCCTTTTTTGTGCATTCTCAAAACAGGAGCCATTACCTTGATACAATTCCATTAGTCTATGTTTTTCTCACTGTTCTAAGCTACAATGTCAGCTGCTGAATCTGCAACCTAGTTCATTAGACATAGATCTTTTCAGTTAAAGAATGGGAGTGGCCCAGTAAGACTTGCCGTTGAGCATTGTGCTCTGCATATTTTTCAGTTAACAAAAGGTCAGTGTTACATTGATTCTGTTTATCATAATCTCTAATAGTTCATCTAGGTATGCTTTATATTCTTTTTAGTTGTCACATATGGAAGCAGTCTTATTTGTGTGTATATAATCTCTTATCCCAATTTATTATTTTTATGTAGTGTTAAAGCAGATCGAGTTAACAAGCAGCCCCAAAGAACAACTTGTGAATGATGAAGTTTTATAGAACTTGTGAATTGAGATATTTTTTGTATTTAATATGGAATACAAACACTTTTGTAAATAATGCACTGTATTATAAGTAAATTTTGTAAACTATTATCAGTGTAAATTGTGAATATTATCAATTGTGAATAAAAATGCTTGTAAATTGTGAATATTGTAAATTGTGAATATTATCAATTGTGAATAAAAATGTTTATAAATTGTGAAAAACACTGCCTATTAAAAAGACAACGTTTTTTAAGTAACAATACACAACACGATTTTTGCGTTGTCTTTGTGCCAAACCACAACGCTTTTTAAAAACCAATAGACAACGCGAAAAAAGCGTTGTCTTTGCTCCAAACCACAACGCGGAAAAAGCGTTGTCGTAGATATACTTTCTACAACGGCTTCATCAACATCGCTTTTTAAGCATTAACGACAACGCGGAAAAAGCGTTGTTGTTTCACTTTTTTCTTGTAGTGATTTTTTAAAGTGCCTTAGAAATTTTGATAAAGCCATTTAAAAATTTTTGAAAAATCTTTTTATCTTTCAAAATATGTTGAAAACTTATCATTTGAATAATTTTCCTTAGAAAATAATGTTGGGAGTATAATCAAAGTCCCACATTGATTAGAAATGGAAAATATTATGATTTTAAAAGGATGTAAGATATATTTATTGGCATGAGACTGTTTGGGTAAAACCCAAGAGTATAACATTGAGAGCTTAGGTTTAAATTGGACAATATCATGTTATTATGGAAATACATATCCTTGGGGCCCCAACAAGTGATATCAGAGCTTATACTAACACTATAATTGGATTTGTAAATTATAACAATTTCCACAAGTTGTCTAAGTAGAAGGTGTGGAATAATTTTCAAAAATAACTTTTTAAGAATAATGAAATCTTCACGAGAAAGAAAATTTTTCTAAGTAATAGGAAACCATAAAAAAAATTTCAAAAATTTTCTAAGTAATTTTCAAGAAAAGTTCTAAAATTAAGCAAGTATATGTAAATGAATAATTAAAGTTAAGTTTAAAAATAAAGTTTTTAAAGAGAATTTACTAAGTTGAAAATTAGTTCTAAAAATTTTAATTAAGTTTAAAAATATAGTTTTGAAAACGTTTATTATGTTAAAAAGTTAGTTTTGAAAAATTTAGTTAAGTTTAAAAATATAGTTTTGAAAAATTTATTAACTTAAAAAATTTAGTTGATTAATTAATTAAGGGTAAAATTAATTAAGTTGATTAATTAATTAAGGATAAAATTAATTAAGTTGATTAATTAAATATAAAATTAATTAAGTTTATCGGGTTAGTTGGGTTTGACTAACTTTTTAGGTCCTAATATATCACCCATTTTTAAATGTCATAATAGAAATTCTTATATGTTTTGTGAGATGTTATCAAATTTATCTTCAAATTTAGGTTTAAATCCTAAGATTTGATTGAATCTTAAGTTAGATTTAAGTTTAACAACCAATAAATTAAAATTGCATTTCTATGATCAACTTCCAAACTGTGGCAAGATACATGGATATTCTTGAGTATTAGAACAACGACCATTTCTAGATAAAGCGATTTAAATAAATTATACTTTTAATTTCTGTTAAATATCCGAATTTTAAGGGGTTGAAAAGGTAAAATTCGAAACTTAGGGGCCTTATTTGGATTAACCAAACTTGGAGGGCTTTATTGCAAAAAAAACCAAAATCTATTAAAAACACTAAACCTCCTCCCAAAAAAATTAGTTCCTCCCTGTTTCTTCCTTGCCCCGACGCCGACCCCTCCTCACGCGCGAGTGGTTTCACCCCGACGCCGCCTTTGCTTCTCCTCCTCCTCTTCTTCTTTCGTCCTCTCCTGCGCGCACGCAAGAGGCGCCGAGTGCCCCTCTCTGGAACAAGCTGCCACCCTCACGCAAGCAAGCGCCGCACCGAACGTTGCATCCCCAAGCCCTCGTCATGACTTCTTTGATCCACCGCCGACCATCAATCAAGTAAGGAATCTAAATTAGGGTTTGTTTGGAAGATGTTTGTGTTGTAGGATGAGTTAATCAGAAGATGGATTTGGTAATTCGATTAAATGGCTTGGTGAGTTGTAGTTTTGATTCTAGATGGTGGTCTTGTTGATGTAATGATGTGGCTAGGAACTCACTATCGTGAGTTTTCTTAAGCTCTGTTTGAGTGGGTTTTCTTTCCAGCATAGTGATGTTAAAGAGCCAAAATAGAGGGATGATAAACATACACTGGGAATTTATATCGACAATACTATATAGCACTTATAACTTTGTATATTTCATTTATGTCACCTTCAGGGATGCTTAGGAAAAAAAATGATTTAAAGTTGGGATTGTTTATTTATTAGAGAGACTTTCTCCATGCTGTTGGTTATGTTATACGAATGTAGAGTAAGATGGTCTGTTAAAATATTGAAAATTTAAGGGACCAGAATGCAAAGTTGCCTAATCTTAAGGGCCTATGTCGGATATGTAAAAAAAAAAATCAAAGGGGCTAATCGCAAAATGACACACATATATATCTTCCTTTTTCCTTTTCCGAGTGCTTGCCTTTTCCCTTTACCTCCTCCCGTTGCCCTAGAACGCAGCCGAACCGACGCCGCACCGCTCCCCATCGGCATTCCCCATCCTTTGCACGAAGCCGATTGACTCAATTCTGGCGAACACACACAAGCCTTGTTTCCCAGCCTCTTCTCCTCTCTGTCTGTAGCTTCGGCCGAAGACCCTCGTGCGATCTTCTCTTCTCCTTGGGCTTTGGTCGATGTTGGTGTTGAGTAGGCAGCCGCGTGCGACGACTGTCACGGCAACACTCCATTGGGGTTCTTGATCACCGGAGCTGGAGACAAGGGACCAGTCTCATGCGATTGAAGCGCTCAGCGGTGGTTCTTCGCGATTATTCGCATGTGAAGGACAAGGCGATTGGCTGCGGTTGATCTTGAGGTAAGACTCCTTCGATTGGTGTTTCAGCTTCTACCGAGGGGTTCTTGTTGATGAGTGTGTATTGATCTACCGTGAGTTGTGATTTTGATCTTCGAGTTGTTGGTGATGTAGTTCCTAGATCGATTTTGGATCGAGGAAACCTAAGCGCTGATCAACAGGGCGATCGGTGATCTTGTGGTTGATTTTCGTTGGTTAAGATCATTTGGTGTATACCGAGCAGAGCTCTTGCGTTCATCTGAGGTAAGCACTACTTGCTTTTGGTGATCAGGTTGGATGATGGTTTGATTCGAGTATTGGAATTTCAGTCTCTGTTTGGATTGGATCTTAGAATCCTAGGTCTTTGATTAGGGTTGTTATTGTTTCTAGTTATTCTGATTAATTTCTGTTCATGGCTCTGTTTTAACATGGTTTTGTTTGGTGATCGATTATATCTGGTTGGAGGATGTCGTGAGCTGTGATTTGTGTAAGTTGGTGTTTCAGTTCTTATAGGTTATTCGAATATGTTTTGTAGTTAGGTGATCTCTGCCAAATTAGTATTTGATCACAGGATGTTTATTGTCTTTGGTTTGAATTTGATCATGAATGGGATGATTTGAGTTTGGATTAAAGATTTCTACTGCTTTGTTAAGGTTCTGGTTTCATCCTGTTCTTGAGCTTACCGTGGGCCAGTGAGGTTGGGTGATTTGTGGCAGCGAGATCATGGTTAGGGATTGATTCTAGTTTTGCTTGCATGTAACTTAGCTAATTTAATAATAGTATAATTAGCTAAGTTATATTTTTATGCAGGGCATTGATTTGATCCATTCGTCGCGGCTATTATTTTGGACGGGGGGTCTTGACGCGTGGGCTTCTTCATATCGAGGCGGGTATCTCTGACTTATCTTTTAGATTTGTCATAGCTGATATACTTGATATGCTATGTTAGAGGTAGAGTAATGTATTGCCTTATATACCTGCTCTACCTTTGCTGATACTGTTTAGGATATATCTAGCATGTGATACCTACACCATTAGGATCTAGGCTATGGTGCATTACTTATGATCCTTGCATATCATGTTGATATAGGTGGATTAGATAGTGGATGCTGTTTGACCAGAGTCATGCATCATCGTGCACTGTGCATCACTGTCGATCAGGGGCCCCTTATGGGTGAGTCAGGTCGACAGTCATACTGACCTATCCATATGACCACTCATGGGTTAGTGGTTGACGGAGTATGGGTAGTGTGCTCTGTGCTGCTCCGCTCATGCACTCATGGGTTAGTGAATCGGAGCGTGGTAGCAGGCAGATGTCCCTCCTTGAGTAGTCCATATACCAGGAGATGAGAGAGAGAAGTCTCTCCCCCATTTATATACATGGGGTAGGTGTTAACACTCAGATAGTGATATCCTCCAGAGATGGCCTGGGGCGGTTAGTGATATAGCCAGGATAGGTGATGGCCTGGGGCTGATAGAGATATCGCCAGGATAGGTCTTAGCCTGGGGCTATTAGTGATATAGCCAGGATAGGTGATGGCCTGGGGCTGATAGAGATATCGCCAGGATAGGTCTTAGCCTGGGGCTATTAGTGATATAGCCAGGATAGGTGATGGCCTGGGGCTGATAGAGATATTGCCAGGATTGGTCTTAGCCTGGGGCTATTAATGATATCGCCAGGATAGGTCATGGAGTAGGGGTGTTACACCGACAGCATACCGTCTACTCGGTTGCTCAGGATTAGCAGCGGCAGAGTACGGACGGCAGTCACAGCTCTACGCAGGAGGGTGGCCTCCGCTCAGCTTCCTCCCGTACGTAGCTGACGATGTCCGACCGGCGACAAAGGTGACCATGTCATTGCACCATGTGCATACGAATCTTTTGCACTTGCCCATGTTTGTTATACTTGGATGCTGCATATGATTGACATGTACATACAGGAGACCCTTATGTCAGTTTCGACGACTCAGCTAGATTGGTATGGTATTTCTATTCCTATTCCAGTTATGTCTACCACTGTATGTACCTGTGTTAATTCGATAGCCTGTTACTCTATTGCTAGCTAGACTATCTTGTATATCTGATGAGATATTCGCTGAGTATTGTTACTCACCCCGTTAGCTCCCTGTTTTTATTTCAGGATGATTGTCTGGAGTGCTCGGCAGCCTGTCCCAGTTCGCGTATTTCTTCGAGATGACTCCGGGATGTTTCTTTTACTTTGTAGTGGTACTTGTTGGTACCCATTCTCTGTTCTTTTACTTTATTTTTTTCCGCTGCTGTATTCGTGTTTGGTCGTGTCCTTTTATACGACGGTATAGTTGTACTTTTGTGAGCCATGGAGGCCTTGTGCTTTGTGTTTGTCGTAAGTCGTACTGGTACGCAGCTTTCATCGCCGTCTCGCTTTTGTTGATTGCAGATAGTTGTTCCAGCCCTATAGGCTGTGGTACAATTATCTGAGGTGGTCGTAGAGGTTAGGTTTCTAAATTGTCCGTCGGACGAGGGAGTGGCAGTCCGGTCGGTATCGGACGGGCAGCTCCTCGGGGCGTGACAATTTTTGGTATCAGAGCCAGGTTCTCGAGATACCTTGTGGTCTTGTGGGTGTTTGTTCGGATTTTATGCCGAAGTCGTTTCTCGATGGACGTGATTGGGACATGGCGGCGACGGGACTCCTCCAGACGACACGAGGTATATGACAAGTCTTAATTACCTCTTTTGTATCTACTCTCTATTGTAGTATTAGACATTCGACATTCCTTATTTTGATGGGATTGTATATCGACTTATATTCTTGACCGGTAGGTACTCGTAGATATGTTTTGGGCTGGAAGACATGTAGTTGATCCATTTTATTTGCGACCATGTTGGGAGTCGATTATAGGTGACTGGTTGACATGTTGCCGACTCGTCTAGGATGCAGAGAATGTTGATTCTCGAGTAGCACCGATATATGGTCGGAAGACGAGGGTCGAACTTGTCAATAACCTATCGGAGGTTAATGAATTCAAGTTATAGAATTCCTGTCCCATACCAGTTGTATACTAGTATCAGTTATCGATTGTGTGAGACATGGAGACTGCATATCGATACAGTGATGATTTCTCCTATATCAGGGAGTTTTCGACTTCTGGTTCGCTCGTGCTGAGTTAGGTGACCTAGAGGGTACGAGTGAGTACATGACCTGCATTGATGCAGGAAGGGTAGTACTAGCTAAATACTATAACTGATAGTAAAAGATCGATATAGCTGGAAAATGAGTATGACTTTCATAGATATATATCTTGGTGGTATTTTGGTGTATATCATAGTAGATATATATCTCTTGAGTATCGCTTATACTTTTGTATACTCTACCTTGGATAGGTTGGATGGATATTTCCCGAGAGAGATTGGATATCGATTCCCATAATGTTAGGGTGCGTATTCATTGACTTGGAGGTAGCTCGATTGACACCTAGTCAAGTTTTTTTTTTCAAATCACCATTATGGTCAAGGTTGATTAAGGAGATGATCGGATGACACGTTGTGAATTCGATTGTATAGTGGAGAATATTGATTCTTTAATGGTATCGACTGATGAGTTGGGAAGCTAGGGTTACATCGGACGACAACCTATTGGAGCTGGCGTATCGTAGTTGGCTCGACCGACATAGGATCGATCCACTTTAGCTCCTGGAGCTTTGGGCGGTTAAGGTTATTTATTTCCGTACAAATATCCTAGATGGCATGTTTTGAGGACATGACCTGTTGGATGCAGCAGAGATGATATTAACTGGTTATCATTTCAGTAGATAGGGGATAGATATATCCTGTTCTGTGAGACTTTTTGAGCTCGAATTCATTATACTTGGTTAGATAACCGAAATAGTACAGTCAAATGTGACTTGTACCGATCCGGAGGAGTATAGAGCTAGTTGCTTGACACTTACGGGATTATTGCTCGTACTTGGTTTGGATAACCAAGAAGGTACCTTTGGACTTCTGATTGGTGCAGCGATGCAAATCACTTACGAGACTGAGTTACCTTTATGTGAAGACACTAAGGATGGTACTCAGAAAACAAATAATTACTTTTCGATTACTTTGGGATACCCCTAAAAGATGGTGTGTCTCTATCGCCTTTTGGAGCGGAGTTGGAGTATATCGGGTTACGAGACGACGGTTAGTCGACTGATCTGACGCTGTTCTAGCCTATGAGGTATCATGACTCATAGACAGGTCGTACTTGTTAAATATTCTCGATGATACATCGAGAATTAGGAATAGATATGGTGCGGTGAATTTGGTGTTAGCTGCATAACACCTAAGAAATTCGACCGTGATCGGTAGAGGTTATCGAGGACGGTGTTCGAGGGGTAGACCGTTGGTTGTCAAGTAAGGGTGGTTATGATCTGACCCCCAACCCAGTCCATGTGGTGACTTGTTGGCGCCAGAGACGATGAGATTCCAGTTACCTCCTCGTCTCGGGCCCAGAGGTTCTTGTTGGTGCAAGTTGCATCAATGGTATTCCTCTTTAAGTGTTTTAATGTTTGACAATACACTTAAGTCAGTGATATATTGAATAGACAAAGGGGAGTAAGAGAGAAGTGACCTAAGCTGAAGAAAAGTCCTAGTTAATCTAGGCATCGAAACCCTAAGACCTAACGAAGGGCTGTTAGGCACCTAGCGAAGGGCTGCTAGGTATCATAACCCCAAGACCTAACGAAGGGCTGTTAGGCACCTAGTGACGGGCTGCTAGGTATCGTAACCCCAAGACCTAACGAAGGGCTGTTAGGCACCTAGCGACGGGCTGCTAGGTATCGTAACCCCAAGACCTAACGAAGGGCTGTTAGGCACCTAGCGACGGGCTGCTAGGTATCGTAACCCTAAGACCTAGCGAAGGGCTGCTAGGCACCTAGTGAAGGACTACTAGGCATAGAAAACCTAGCGAAGGGCTGCTAGGCACCTAGTGAAGGACTACTAGGCATAGAAGACCTAGCGAAGGGCTGCTAGGCACCTAGCGAAGGGCTGCTAGGGAATGAAGACCTGGCGAAGGACTGCTAGGCACCTGGCGAAGGATTGCTAGGTAATGAAGTCTTGGTCCAAGGGACTGAGCAACTTAGCTGAGCGATGACTAAGGACAGGAGTAGAGACGGGTCGGGGTTCGGGCGTCTCGAGATCCGGAGTAATCGGAGGCTAAGCAAAAGTCCACCCGAAGGACCGGGTGGCAACCGTCTCCTGAAAGCAGTAGGTGAAAGGCGCTTTCTCGGGGGTAAGAGTTTGCGTCGGTTCGACCTAGGATTGCGTGCCAATCCGAAGTCCGAACCAAGTCCTTAAGCCTAACATTGTATGTATATGTGCTTTGTATTTGTGTATCTTGTAGGTACCAAGAACCGAAGACAAAGCAAGTTGCTGAAAAAGGCTGTTGGGGGCGCCCGGAGCGTCCGGGGCGCCCCCAGGTAGTACTAAAACATGCAGTTTCGTGATGCATTCAAAACAGGTGTCAACCGGGGCGCCCGGAGCATCCGGGGCGCCCCCAGGCAGTACTATACATGCAGCAAACGTGTGTTTGCAGAACAGGTGTCAACCGGGGCGCCCGGAGCGTCCGGGGTGCCCTGATCAGTAGCTGTTTTGCTGTTTCGAAGCCAGAACACAGGATAAGCCCTCAAGGGGGTGCCCGGGTCATCCGGGGTGCCCTGGTCAAAGTTCTTATCACCTGCGGTGAAGTAGGCGTGAAGATAAGAGTTGACCGAGTCTTCCGGGGCGCCCCCGTCGACCAGGGCGCCCCCAGGAGGGCTATAAAAGGGGCTTCGACCCCTCTTCTTCCAACACACTTTCCAACTTCGAATCTGTTCATTCCGACTGACGACAACGCGCTAAAGACGAGGCTCTGTGATCGGGAGGCTCCAGGAGGAAGTGCGCGGCACTTCGGAGGTCCAGATCGGCCGAACTTCACACTTTGTGTTTGGTTTGCAATTAATTACAGTATTTATTTTTCCATATTATTGCTTGTAATATTGCACTGTAAGTCGGGTTTTCTCCGCCTCCGGAAATTCCGGAAAGGAGACTATTAGTGGACTCAACGCCGAGTACATAGGCCTTGGACGTACTGACCCTGGGGGGTTGGGAACCAAGTAAATAAACCTGCCGTGTCCCCTGTTTTGCTTTCTTTTATTTTATTTTTATGTTTCCGCTGCACTAACACTCTGAGTCCAGAAGTCTTACGAAATATTTACGAAAGTTTTCACGATCGATATTCACCCCCCCCCTCTATCGACGGCACCGGTCCTACAAGTGGTATTAGAGCCGAGCCGCTCTTCACCGGACTAACCGCCGACGGAGCAACGACGCCAGGAGTTGAGGGGGAGCCCAGGGGTGAATCAGGTACAATTTTTTTAATGTCTAATTTTAAATTGCATATTATTTGTTTCACGTGCAGGGAGAGATGGCACTATAAAAATCAGTGCCCTACTCGTAAGACTCGGTCTACACCACCGGCGGCGAAGGAGGTACCAGCGCCAGGAGTCTGGAAGAACAAGGAACATGTACAATGCTTCAAATGCGAGAAGTACGGACACTACAAAAACAAGTGTCCGGCGAAGGTACGGAAAATTTATGTTCCGAAAATTTTTCCTGCAATATTTTGTGATAATTTAGTTAATTTTTCTGATAAATTAGAATTACTGCATAATAAAATTAGCCTCTTGCATGATAAGTTAGAAAATAAAGATATGACTAAAATATCAGAAATTAATTGTTTAATTCAAAATATAAATTCAGAAATTAATAAAATTAATTCTGATAATTATTCTGATAATAATTCTGATAAAATCAATTCTGATAATATTACTGACAATTTTAATTCAGAAAAAGTTAATCCTAAGGATAACTCCGAATTTGAATTTGAAAACCTTAAGGATAATTCTGAGGATAAACATGATTTTATTGAAAATTATTCTGAGGATAAACATGATTTAATTGAAAATTATTCTGAGGATAAAAATGATTTTATTCTTGATAATAATTTAATTATAGATAATCCTGAAGACTACTATAAAACCTTAACTAGTGGCCCATTTTACTCGACACACTTTGAGGATATTGATTTTGAGGAGGAAATGGAATTTTCTAAGATTAGGGCCATAATTAATGAAAATTACAAAGGATCAAATAAATCAAAATTAATAGAAAAATTCGGAAAGAAAAATCAAAACGAAGAAAAATTTTTCGAAATAATGAAAATGATGAATTTAAACCCACAACTGTTAATTAAACCTTAGTTAAATCTTAATTAATTCAGTTAAATCAATTAAATCTTAATTAATTCAATTAAATCTTAATTAATCAAATTAATTCAGTTAAATCTTAATTAATTCAATTAAATCTTAATTAAATCAATTAAATCTTAATTAATCAAATTAATTCAATTAAATCTTAATTAATCAAATTAATTCAATTAAACTTTAATTAATCTAATTAACTTTAATTAATTAATTTAATTCAATTAAACTTCAATTAAATCAATTTAATTCAATTAAACTTCAATTAAATCAATTTAATTCAATTAAACTTCAATTAAATCAATTTAATTCAATTAACTTCAATTAAATCAATTTAATTCAATTTAACTTCAATTAAATCAACTTAATTCAATTAAACTTCAATTAAATCAATTTAATTCAATTAAACCTCAATTAAATCAATTTAATTAAATTAAATTCAATTAAATTCAAATAATTCGAATTAATCCACATAAATTCAATTAAATTCAATTAAATTCAAATAATTCGAATTAATCCACTTAAATTCAATTAAATTCAATTAAATTCAAAATAATTCAATTAATCCACTTAAATTCAATTAAATTCAAATTAATTCAATTAATTCACCTTAATTCAAATTAATTCAATAAATTCACTTTATTCAATTAATTCAAATTAATTCACTTTTCAATTAAATTCAAATTAACTCAACTTTAATTCAATTAAATTCAAATTAACTCAATTTTAATTCAACTAAATCCAATCTTAATCACTTAAACCTGAACCAAACTAAAACCTTACCCAAACCGCAACAATTAATTCAATAAAATCAANGGTGGTTCTTATCTATGGTTGGATATCAACCTATTTGGAGATGTTCCTACGATCTCCCGAATTGATAAAAAGGGTTATTCAATTTGAAAAATAAATAGGATTTTTATTAATGTATAATGATACATTCTTTATCATTCTTCTCACATAAGCTCAATTTGTATTTCTAGGTTAATCACTCGATCATGTCTTCTCTAAACTTGCGTTCCATTTTGGACACCAATAAACTGACTGGGCCAAACTTCATGGACTGACTTCGAAACCTGAGGATAGTCCTCAAGGCAGAGAAGCTTGCTTATGTCCTTGAAGATCAAATTCCCAATCGTCCTCCTGAAAATGCAACTCCAGACCAGTTTCCTGAGTTGCTCAACCTGCAGAAGACTGTAGAGCCTTCTGTGATGCAGGATCAAAAAACGGTACTGTTAGTTGGTTCCTCGAAGAAAGGTTCTAAGAGGAAGGCCAAAGAACAGAATAAAGGAAAGAAGAAAAAGGCCAAAAAGACTGAAAATACCCTAAAAGGTACTTGCCATCACTGTGGCAAGGAGGGTCACTGGCGAAGAAACTGCAAGGTTTATCTTGAGTCCTTGAAAGAGAAGGCATCCGATGCCCCATCCTCTTTAAGTATCTTCGTTATTGAATGTCACTCTATTTCCTCAAACACCTGGGTACTTGATACTGGGTGTAGCTCACATATATGTAATGACATACAGGGGCTAAGGAATAGAAGAAGACTCGTCAAAAGAGAAGCGAATTTGCGAGTTGGAAATGGAGCAAAGATTGCTGCTGTTGCCATCGGAACATATTTGCTAAAGCTCCCTACTGGACGTGTCTTAGAATTGGATAATTGTTATTTTGTTCCTTCGTTAATAAAGAACATTGTATCTATTTCATGTTTGAATGAAAAGGGTTATCATTTAACTTTTAGTAACAATTGTTGTTACATAACTTTAAATGACGTTCTTTATGGGAATGGAACTTTGTGCAATGGTATCTATACGTTAGATTTATCCGGTGACATTTTCAATATCGAAGTTAGCAACAAACATGCTTGAATAGATAATCGAATAGACTCCTACACGTGGCATTGTCGTCTTGGCCATGTAAGTAAGAAACGCATGACCAAATTACACCGATGTGGAATTTTGGAATCATTTGAACCCGGTTCATTTGATACATGCGAATCATGCTTAAAAGGTAAGATGACCAAATTACCCTTTTCTGGAAAAGGTAATCCAGTGGGAGAATTGCTTGGTCTAATACATACTGATGTATGTGGACCAATGTCAACTCTTGCACAAGGAGGCTATAGCTACTTCATCACCTTTATCGATGATCACTCACGATTCGGGTATGTGTTCTTGATGAAACACAAATCTGAAGCTTTTGAGAAATTCAAAGAGTTCAGAAATGAAGTAGAGAAACAGCTTGGCAAAAGTATTAAGATACTTCGATCCGATCAGGGTGGTGAATACTTAAGTCAAGAGTTTCAAGATTATCTTAGGGACAATGGGATATTGTCCCAATGGACTCCGCCGTATACACCACAGGATAATGGTGTATCTGAGAGGCATAACCGAACCTTGATGGACATGGTTAGGTCGATGATGAATCATGCAACTCTTCCAAAATCCTTTTGGGGCTATGCACTTAAGACAACTGTTTACTTGCTAAACAGAGTCCCGACCAAGGTAGTCTCTACTACTCCATATGAGAGGTGGAATAGTAAGAAACCCCACTTAACTCACCTTAAGATATGGGGTTGTCCTGCTTATGTGAAGCGGACTGTATCAGACAAATTGGATGCTAAGTCTGATAAATGTCTATTTATTGGATACCCTAAGGAAACGAAGGGTTACCAATTCTATCATCCCTTGGAACAAAAGGTGTTTGTTTCAAGGCATGCTGTATTTCTGAAAAAAGAATTTCTTTTACAAGAAAACAGTGGGAGTGGCATTGAACTTGATGAAGTTCAAGAAACTCCAATAGACATTACAGAGACACCTAGTCAAGACCCACAACTAATAACTCATAATGATGAGCTATCAGTTGAACCTAAAACAACACCACCTCTTCGTAGGTCTGATAGGACACGCAATATTCTAGAGAGATACGGATTTCTCATAAGTGAATCGAACGACGTGTTACTCATAAGCGATGACGAACCTATCAGTTATGAAGATGTTCTGAAAAGTTCAGAAAGGGACAAATGACTTGAAGCCATGAAGTCGGAAATGGATTCCATGTACTAAAATCAAGTATGGGACTTGGTTAACCCACCCGAAGGGATTAAGCCCATAGGGTGCAAGTGGGTTTTCAAGAAGAAAACCGACATGGAAGGTAATGTTGTTATCTTTAAGGCTAGATTAGTGGCAAAAGGATATCGTCAGAAACAAGGGATTGATTATGACGAAACCTATTGGCCAGTAGCTATGCTTAAATCCATTCGGATGCTCCTGGCCATAGCAGCTCATTATGATTATGAGATATGACAGATGGATGTGAAAATAACTTTCCTTAATGGAAACCTGCTTGAGGATGTATACATGATACAACCAGAAGGTTTCATATCGGTTGATAAAACCAAAATATGCAAGCTTCGACGATCTATATATGGACTGAAGCAAGCATCCAGGAGCTGGAACATCCGTTTTGATGAGACAATCAAAGAGTTTGATTTCTCACAAAAATCCTGACGAACCTTGTGTGTACAAGAAGGTTAGTGGGAGTGCAGTCGTATTCCTAGTATTATATGTCGATGACATATTACTTATAGGAAACGATATATCAGTTTTACAGACAGTTAAAATTTGGTTGTCCAAAACTTTCTCCACGAAAGACCTGGGAGAAGCAACCTATATCCTTGGGATTAGAATGTATAGAGATAGATCAAAACGGTTGCTTGGTCTTTCGTAGTCTACATATATAGACCGAGTACTAAAAAGGTTTAGCATGTCGGAATCCAAGAAAGGTTACCTTCCCATCAGGCATGAGATCAACCTTTCAAAGTCTATGTGTCCGCGCACAGAAGACGAGAGGATTTGCATGAATAAGATTCCTTATGCATCTGCGATAGGATCTATCATGTATGCTATGTTATGTACTAGGCCCGATGTATCATATGCTCTGAGCGTCACGAGTATATACCAGTCTGATCCAGGTATGGATCACTGGGCGGCTGTCAAGACAATCCTTAAGTACTTAAGAAGAACTAAGGATGTGTTCCTAATATATGGAGAAGGAGATATGATAATATGTGGGTATACAGATGCCAGTTTCCAGACAGATAAAGATGACTCCAAATCTCAGTCTGGATACGCATTCACTTTGAATGGAGGCGCAATAAGTTGGAAGAGTTCCAAACAAGACACCGTAGCGGATTCTACCATGGAAGCGGAATATATCGCAGCTTCGGAAGCAGCAAAGGAAGCAGTCTGGATCAAGAAGTTCGTCTCCGAACTTGGTGTGGTTCCAACCATTGATGAAGCAGTGCCGGTTTATTGCGACAACAATGGAGCTATTGCACAAGCAAAGGAACCAAGGTCTCATCAGCGATCCAAACACGTGCTTCGCCGCTATCATCTGATCAGAGAGATTATAAGTAGGAATGATATACAAATTGAGAAAATTCCCACTGAAAAGAATTTAGCGGATCCTTTAACTAAGGCCTTGCCTCAGAGCAAGTTTGAGGGTCATGTTAGAGCCTGTGGTATTGGATACCGTAGCGATTGGCATTAGGCCAAGTGGGAGTTTGTTAGTGATATGAGAGAAGTGTCCTAAGGCAATCGCCTTATGATTGTAAACATTTATTTTAATAAATGATAATTCACTATTTGAGTATACATATTTGTGTATTTGATTGGGATCTTAAACTCATCTACTGAATGTCCGCAATACAATTCACAGCATAAGAGAATTTGTGATGAGATCACAACTAGTGATTATCTGTACATGTGCAATTGTGAAGTATTGAAAATATCCCTAGTCGATTAATTGATAAAAACGGACACTATCAATTCTGTTGAGACTAGCATGGGTTATTCTCTAATCAGCTGATTCTCACTGGCTGGTGACATTGGGATGTCCGGAGATAAACATGGATGCTAGTTAAGGGAACTACTTCATTGGAATGACTAGCTGTAAAACTTCATATGGTAATCTAAATAGATATGTCAATGAAGTTCTTACTGCAGCTTAAGTGCGATGTTCCTTTGACTTGCGGTGTTCAAGTCATCTTGGTCATGGAGACTTATACTTTAACATCTTAAGCAAGCATCTCCTAGGAGGTGTGGACCCAGGATGATTGGGTATAAGCCGAAGTGCCCGAAGATGTTTGAGCAGCCTATAAAGGATTCACCACTCCTTGCGAGGAGATGTATACCCAGGCCTATCGTCGGATTGTTACTCAAAGCCTCTGGCCAGAGCATATCATGTTTAGTGTGCGAGTCTCTTAAATACATGAGAGTAATTAGAAATCCAAAGGACGAGAAAGACACTACTTGGGCTAGGTGTGACGTAGTCAGCCTAATGGGGACTGATACAAATAGACCGTGTCCTGAACCAAGTGGGTATAAGATGGTGAAGGGAATGGGGCACGATTCATTAGAGCTGCTGAAGGGTTTCAGAATTACTTCTGAGGTCAAACCGTTGATCTTTCGATTAATTGGGGGTCATGATGTACTACTAGGTGCCACTCATGATCGTTCTATAATTAGTTGATTATAGACGGCCAACATAAATCGAAAGCCTATTTAGTCACACGCACTACGAGTAATCCGAGGGATTTAAAACGAGTTGAAAATTGGATTTTTCGATCAAGAGAAATAAGTCGAATCTGAGTTAATCAGAGGCGCAATGGAAACTTAAAATGGCTAAGTCTTTTGAAGGCTTATCGGGCGAATTAAATGAGTTTAATTCGCGATCGGTTCGGTTTGGTTTGGCCGGCCAAAGAGGGTGCTAAATCCCTTTGGTTTGGCCGGCCACAACAAGGGGAAGAAACCAATTTATTTGGTTTAATTAATAAAATAAATCTAGCGCGATTTGTTTTATAAATTATGGATAAATAAATTTGTGTGGAGAAATTTATATAAATAAATTTATAGAAATTTATTCTTTTATGGAAATTAAAATGATCCATGGAATGGTTTATTTTAATTTTATAAAATCAATTATGAATTGATTTTTTCATAAAAAGAAAGTTTATAAATTTCTTGTAAAATTTATTCCATAATTAAAGGAGAGATGAATTTGTTTTATTATAAAGTTAGTTATAATAAAACTTGGTTTAAACGGAATAATTCATAAGAGAATTTATAAGATAAATTTCTTAAGAAAACTAATTCCGTTAATTCCGTTAAAAGAGAGACTTGGCAAGGGAGAGACTACTATATAAAGGAACCAAAGGCAAGCCTTGAATTCCAATCAATAGAGTAATCAAGAGATTAATTCTCTCCCTCTCTCTCTCTTATTCTCTTCTCCTTCTCCTTCCCTCCTAGGGCCGGCGCCCCTTGCCACTCTTAGGGCCGGCGCCCCTTGTCCAACCTAGGGCCGGCGCAACCTCACCCTTCCAAGGGTTGGCGTGAGCAAGGATCACCAAGAAGGAGCCAAACAAGAAGAAGAAGAAGCGGATCGCAACTCCTCTCTTCCCGGAATTCAGATTCCGTTTCTTGTTGGTTAGTTTCCATTCTTTTCTCTTGTTCTTCTAGTTGTGCCTTTAGAGAATCTAGTAGTTCTCGTCGGCACAAAACTCGTGACTTTGCGAAGTCATCCCGAAGAGAACTCGGCGTGGACGCGAATAGAGACGAAGCTTCCAAGGGACGCTACGGTTGGATCTCGTCCCTTTTCTTCGAGTTACGCGAGGTACAAAGTAAATTAGTTTACTTTTCCGCAATGTTTTAATTTATGATTACGTCCACACATCATAAGGTCGCATGCTAGATATGTGGTTAAAATAATTTGTGAAATTATTTTATGCTAATTCTTCCGCTGCACGTAAAATTTTAAAATATTACGAACCCGTATCCTTGTCAACATGCACCCGGTCCCAACAATGCCCTGATCGGTCTGGTGACCGATCAGGAGGGTTGGACTGCGAATCTGGGAAATCACCCTGTAAAAGCGTGGATCGGTCTGGTGACCGATCCACGACTTGGGATCAGTCTGGTGATCGGATCCGGGAGAAGTTGCGATTTCTGATTGAGCGATGTGGACCGATCAGGATGGAGCCTGATCGGTCTGAACCCACCCTGATCGGTCTGGTGACAGATCAGGAGGCTCTCTGATCGGTCCGGTGACTGATCACTTTAATTCAAACGCGCTGTCAGGCACTCTGATCACGTCTGAACACATCTGATTTCTCTGCGCTTAACCTCTGATACTTGATTCTCTGTTTGATTTACTGTGCTAATGATCTGATCAAGGTTGCAGGTGACAGGAATGGATTCAAACACTCAAGGAGAGTCAATGGGAGTCTTTCCTTGGAGCATGTTTGCCCGTTTGCCATCTCAGGTTGCAACGGTTGCTGGCGCTGCTGGAGCTGCTGACTGGGACTTGGCTGAGGGAAGCTCAGGGAGTCCAGGAGAGCTCAGTGATAGTTGGCAGTTGTAGGTGAGCAGCTGGAGGCTGCAGTGAGGTGGTGACCTGGCGATCAGTGGAGAGACTTAAGCACTTGGTGGCGAACAAGTCTCAAAAATGAACAACACTGAGAACACTTGATCACGACTCGGCTTTTGGCGACAACTCTTGCTCTGCTTGTGCGACAACTTTGATCATCTCTTGAGCAAGCGACTGTGATCCTTGAAGCAACCTTTTGTTATTTGAGCACTTGGAAGAGAAGCAAGAAACTTGGCGAGTCCATCAGCGAGAAGACACGAAGAAGGGAGTTCTTGCGTGAGATCTGCGTTGAGTGGAGCTCGGAAGAAGTTTGCTTGTGTTCTTGTGGTTCTAAGTGCTAAGTAAGATCCTTCTTGTGTTTCCTGTACTTTATACTTGATCCATCTTGAAACGCTGTGGAGAGGTTACTCCACCGAGAAGGAGGTTGCATTTTATCCGGATTTTCCGGGGTTTGATCTGCCGATGATCAAGGGATCGCCCACCTTACGGGCACGCCAAGGAGTAGGGGCAAGTTATCCCTGAACCTTGTAAATCCTCTTTGTTAGCGTTTGGTGGTTGTTCTTAGCTTAGGGTTTAAATTTTGCATACTATGTTTTTATTGCTTCTGCTGTGCTACTAAACGTTTAAGTGCAGAAAATTTCAAAAGTGCTAAGTTTCAGTGTCTGGCTATATTCACCCCCCCTCTCTAGCCATCCAAGTTCCAACAAGTGGTATCAGAGCTTGGGGCTCTGTTCAAGCGGATTAACAAACGAGAGTCAACTACAATGGCTTTGAGAGAAGGTTTTTCCACCACCCGACCTCCCTTCTTCGATGGAGCAGATTTTCAATATTGGAGATCGAAGATGGAGTATTATCTAAAGATGGACATCAACACATGGTTCGTTGTGAAGGAGGGTTTTTCCCCTCCAAAGGATGTTGAAGGAAAAGAATTGGAATCTTGGCGTTGGTTGGCTGAGCAAACCCGGAAGAGTGAATCCGACGCGAAGGCGGTGGTGACTTTGCAATGTGGCATGAACAAAGACCAACTAATCAAGGTTGGTCCCTTTACAAGTGCAAAGGATTTGTGGAATAAGCTCATCGAACTCCACGAGGGCACCCGAGACTCAAGAATCGCTAAGATGTATTTGTTCCTCAACCAACTCCAAAATCTCTCCACGAAGGAGAGTGAAACCGTAAGTGAGCTCCATAGCAGATTCAAGGAGGTATTGAATGGTCTCCACTCTATTGATGAAAAGGTCGAAAACCGCGACCTTGTGAGGTATGTGTTAAAAGCTTTTCCGAGGAACACTTTGTGGTCATCCATGGTGGATGCCTACAAAGTTTCTAAGGATCTATCAATTGTAAAACTAGATGATTTATTTTGTGAGATGGAACTTCATGAAATGGCTAACAAAGGCCCCAAGGAGAAGGGGATTGCCTTAGTTGCAGGAGAAAAGACTAAGAAGAAGAAGGAGAAGAAGAAGGAGAAGGAAGTCTATTCATCTTTGTCCTCATCCTCATCCGAATCCGAATCCGAATCCGAGGAAGATGGCAGCGGGTCTTCTTCCTCCGAGATGACAAATTTTGTTAGAAGGATGATGAGGATGAGTCGGCGTTTCAAGGGTAAAGGTAACCCTAGTGAAGTTAAGATTGATAAGTCTAATGTTACATGTTATGAATGTAGTAAGAAAGGGCACATCATGAGTGAATGCCTAAAGCTAAAGACGAAGGAGGAGAAATTCAAGAAGGAGGATAAATCCAAGAAGAAGAAGAAGGCATTGAAGGCCACTTGGGATGAATCCTCCTCAAGTTCATCCGATGAAGAGAAGGAGGAGAAGAGTACACGGCATGTGGCACTCATGGCACTTGAGGGAGATGAAACTAGTGATGAATCCTCCGACTCCTCAAACGCGGCTTCATCATCTTTGGATGATGAAGAGGTAATCACTCCCGAACTTGAAAAATGCTATAGAACAATTACATGCTTAACTGATTTGTTGAAAAAGTCAAAAATTAAGGTTAAATCATTGCAATTAGAAGTTGAACAGTTAAAATCCTCTAGGGATGAGGATGTAGATGATTTACATGTTGAGATGCTAGAGGATGAAAACAAATCTTTGAAGAGTGAGGTTGAGAGGCTCAAGAGTGTTCTTGAGAAATTCTCAACAAGCTCAAAAACGTTAGACATGATTCTAAATGCCCAAAGGGCAGTCTATAATAGGGCCGGTATTGGTTACCGACCCAAAGAACCATCATTTGTGTCTTTAATGTCTAGGACTGATGTTAGACAATTGAAGACACCTAGAGTTCAAAGAAAAATAGTCAAGGCATGGGTGCCTAAGTCTTGCTTAGTAGGTGCTTTAGGTCCCAAGGTTTGGGTACCTAAATCTTCTATTTTTCGAATTGTGTAGGTTGTGATTGAGGGGGAGCATCTATCAACTTGGTTCGTTGATAGTGGGTGCTCCAAACACATGACCGGGGATAGATCATTTTTTACTACCCTTCAAAGAAAAAGTAGAGGTAATGTTTCCTTTGGTAACAATGGTAGTCTTAAGGTCATAGGAATAGGAGACATTCAAATATCCGAATGTCTTAGGATTAAGAATGTCCTTCTAGTCAAGGGAATAACATTTAATCTCCTAAGTGTCAGTCAATTGTGTGATGCGGGTTACACAATTAATTTTCAATCAAGTCAATGTCTAGTTAGACAACATGACAATTTTGACACGGTACTAGTAGGAACAAGAGTAGATAACATTTACCAAGTTTCTTTTAAAAGTGCTACTAATACTTTTGCTAAGTGCCTCATGTCAAGAGAAAATGAGTCCACCCTTTGGCACCGGAGACTAGCACACGTGAACATGAAAAATATCCGGAAGTTAGCCAACAAGGGTTTAGTTCGTGGCTTACCAAGCATTAAGTTTGAAAAAGAAAAGATTTGTGATGCATGTCAAATGGGTAAGCAAACAAAATCTGCACATAAAGGTAAAAACACTGTAAGTACTTCTACCGCATTGGATTTACTTCATATGGACTTGTTTGATTGTAGCACTATCATATCCTTGAATGGTAGTAGATATTATTTTGTTATCATTGATGATTTTACTAGATATATATGGACGTATTTTCTAAAATATAAGGACCAAACCTTAGATGTTTTTATTTCATTTGGTAGAAGAGTTGAAAATGAAAAATCATCAACCATTAAGACAATTAGAAGTGATCATGGAGGTGAATTTCAAAACCAACGATTTTTAGAGTTTTGTCAAGATAGAGGATATAGACACGAGTTCTCCACTCCTAGAACACCACAACAAAATGGTGTTGTAGAGAGGAAGAACCGGGTCTTACAAGAGGCTGCGCGAAGCATGCTTAATAAGTACTCATTACCGGGGTACTTGTGGGCCGAAGCTGTAAACACAGCTTGCTACGTTCAAAATCGAGTCCTCATCCATAGGTTCTTAGGAAAGACTGTTGGATCGATAAAACCGATAGAGGGGGGGTGAATATCGGAAGACTTTCGGATTTGAGTAAGAGTAGGTAATCATGGTTCAAATATAGTCAAACAGTCAAACTCAAGTCATCCACAAGTCAACCCTACTGAGTAGGGGTAGTCAAATAGGTACAATGATAGGTATATCTAAGACGAAGGACCGGGATGATCGGACGGGCCAGGCTGCCATGCATCAAATCGTGCCATCATCTCTATGTATCGTGCGTCAGCCACTTCTCGATCGGCCCGACGAGCTTCCATCTGCTCTAGGTGGTAGGCTTCGACCTCCTCTCGAAGACTCTGAACCTTTGTGTCTAAATATGTCACTCTCTGGTAGAGTGTCAGTGGAGCGGGCTCGTCGATGTGTGCTCGGGCTGCTGCAGCTACATCTCCAACGTCGACTTCGACCTCCTCGTCTGAGTCGACTGGTGCTCCGGCCTGCTGTCGTCGCCAACTAAGAACCCCGGCAGCCGACACCTCTAGACCCGCTAAGGAGAAGTTCCTAAATCCGATTTCGTCAAAGTCGGTCATAGTGGTTATTTCACCCAAGGTTACGTCACGACCGTGGTGATGAAGGAGGGACGTGATGATGTGGCAGTATGGTGTGCGTACTCGTCCCTGGGTCGTGACACTGGACGCATGTAGAATGGTATGAAACATATGGAGTTCAATGTCTAGGTCAAGGTGATGGACTAGGGCATAAAGAAGGAAGGCATGAAAGGGTCGCATAGTCCCAAGGTCTCTGGTAGAGAGTGGTAAGATACAATGGACCAGAACTCTATACAGGGCATAGTTCTGGGCCTGAAGTTCAACAGCTTGGAAGCGTCTATTTGCTGGGAGGTCTGCCCTAAAGAAATATGAGTGAATAGTGTCTAGGGTAATGTCTGAGTAGGGTGGATCAAATGGGGGGTTCCTAGGAGGATAGCAACAGAATGTGGATTGAGAGGGTCGCAGTCCTAGGAATCAGTTCAACAAAGTCGGGGTTATAGTCAAAGGAATCCCTTGGACAGTGGTGTGAAACATAAGATTATCTTGTCGAATTATGTTGTTGTAAAACTCTGCACATAGGGTTTCATTTATGGTATGTGTGCAGAAGACAAGATTATCCAATTGATAGAAATTGATGATGTTCATGGCGACAGGACATGATTGGGTAAAGAAGTGCTTATTGAGATAACTTGTTTTAATAGACTTGTAGATTGTTTGTGCAAACCTATTACATAACTCTAGATTAGGAAATCTAGGATCGGGACTAGGTTGGGCACCGGGGTTGGCCGGGTTCGGTCGGCGTCTTTTAAGAGAGTTAAAGTAAGAATAAAGATATTGCATGAGAAATTAAATTTAAATGTAATAAAAATAAATACTAATCATACCGAACGGCTCGGGGAGGCATAGTTGATGATGAGGACTTGCAAGGTCTTCTTGAAGAGAAAGAAGTGAGGAAGAAGGTTGATTTTGGTGTGGGAAGTGAAGGAAGTTCGGGTGCCTTTTATAGGCAAACCCATGGGGGCGCCCGGGAGCTTCCGGGCGCCCTGGTCAGTAGCTGCTGCCAAGGGCAGAAGCTTTTGACTGATGGGGGCGCCCGGGACAGCCCGGGCGCCCTCAACAGAGGGCTTTTGCAGCATTTGCTGCGATAGAGTTGATGGGGGCGCCCGCGTGGTTCCGGGCGCCCTGGTCAAAAGCACTGGCAGCTTTTTTGACTAGGGAGTAAGAACACGTATGGGAGGGGGCGCCCGCGTGGTTCCGGGCGCCCTGAATAGGGTAGGTAAAGACAAATCTTTGTCTTGTCTACTTTTGACCATGGTTTGAATTGATTTGTCGATTTTGACTGTGGTTTGACTGCGTTAATCATGTTTTGACCTCGTTTACCTTGGTTTGACTATGTTGACCATGTTTTGACTGCTTTGATCATGGTTTGACAAATACAAGATTATCTCATCGTATAGGTATTAACAGAATTTCCAATTGAGTCTTTACTCCTACTGTCTCACCCAGCCTAGGGTTTTCAATCACGTTAACCTTATGGTTTTCGTGAGACAGGTTTTGATTATTAAAAGTTATTTTGAAAAGTTTGATTAATTTTGAAAACTTTTTTACTCTCTCCTTTCCTATCTCTCCCCCTTTGCCATATATCAAAACAAATAAATATAGCAGAGATAATGGAAATAAGTAAGATTTTGCTGTACTGAACCAAATCATAATTAGACTTAACTAAATCAATCAATTTTCTCTGTAGGGACCTGTCTAACCCAATTAGCTACTTACTAACTATTATAAACAGTAGTTTTTGCTAGGGTTAGTCAAGTTAAGTGTTTCTGTTCAAGTTAGATTTTCTAAACTTGACACTTAACTTAATTGCTGTATAAGTTGTATTTAGTGCCCCAATTACTGCAGATGCACTGACTTAAAGCATCTTGAATTAAGGCAAAGACCTAAGCATCTCAACCCTTTCTAGGTTATCAACTTATTTAACTTCTAAAGAATTTAAACAAGGCCAAATTGACTCAACTTTATTTGTTAAAAACCTAGGAAAAGATATATTTATTGCCAAAATTTACGTAGATGACATAATCTTTGGATCCACCAACACCAACTTTCTAAAAGAATTTGTCAAGTATAGGAAAAAACACAATGAAGTATATAAAAGAAATTTATCTTCAAATTTTTTTTTTCATACTCCCCCTAAGACCCTGAATACTTGCAAAATCCTTAACTTTGACCTTTCCTCCCCCTTTGACATATATCAAAAACAAACATGGGTGTTCAAGGTATCTAACAGGGATTTTTGAGTTTTCCTAAGTGCTTCATGTCTTTAACAAAGTGTTTTTCAAAAAATGGAGTAAAAGCATTTTCACTAACAAAACTTGTTTCAAATTTTAGGCAACATTTTTCAAAATTTAGGCAAAATTTTGATGCTAGATTTCCCTTAAACAAAGTTTCAAATATTTGGGAATAAATTTGTTTACTAAGGAAAATTTTACTTAGAAGAAAAATATGTACTCAAAAAGTTTGAAAAACACTTAGAAATACTTCGAAATTTTTGAAGCACTTTAAAAAAATTCCTTTCTCTCTTTCCTTTTTCTCCCCCTTAATGTGAAATTCTTCTTCTTGTGTTTTAGACTATTCTAAGAAAAACTTTCTTTGAAAAGGGAAAAAATTTTAAGAAAGAAAATTTTAATTTCACTTTTTCTACTCTCCCCCTTGGTCTTATATCAATAAAAAACTTTGTAAAATATATTTTGAAAGAAATTTAAATTTGTGTATCAGAGCTTGTGAAAAAAATTGAGCGAAGTAATGCCAAGTGTTATGATAATTAAAAAAAATTTAGAAAGACTGAAAAATTTATGTTCAAAATCATAATTGGAGTCAAGTGTATATGATAAACAATAAGTTTACTTGTTCTGAATATTTTGAAAAATGCACAAGAATGCAAGTACTTTATTGAGCTTTTGAAAGGCATAAGTATTTTGAAAGATATTATGAATTTGAAAAACATAAGTACTTTTAAAATATTAAAGAAAATTACTAAAATTACTTGACTTATCTTTTTGAAAGTATTTACACATAATCTTTTACTTGCTTTGGTTTCTTTTCCAGTCTGACACAATCCTAGGAAACCTTGTTAACTACAAGGAAATTTCCTTAAGTGTCCTGGAAATTTTCCAACTCAAGTAAATATTATTTCCAAAAGAATTTTGATAAGCCAAAATGATAGTATTTTGAAAATATATGCAAGTACATTTTGAAAAATGTATCAACTTTGGAGGCACAATATTTTACTAGACTTGGTTTATTTTCCAGTCTAACACAATCCTAGGAAGCCTTGTTAACTACAAGGACCTTTCCTTAAGTGTCCTGGAAAATTTTCCAAAGTCAAGTAAATATTATTTTCAAAAGTATTCTCAATAGATTTTTAAAAATATTCCAAAGTCACGTAAAATTTTGAAAGTGATGATATATATAAGCAAAATGATTTTACAGGATAGTATTTTGAAAGAGTAATCGTTTAAGTTTTCAAAAGGATTTTAAAAGTGCAATGCATGAAAACATATAATTTTGAAAATGCTCAATAATTCTTTTAATTTGATCTCCCACTTAACTCGACCCAGTCCTAGGAAGCTTGTTGACTACAAGCGATCTTCCTCTGAGTCTTAAGGTTTGATTCAAATTATATGAATTATCTAATAATTTTAAACTTGTTAGAAATAATTTATTTTGATTTAAACTCCCCCTAAATTTGACACATCCTCGGAATCTTTGTAGATCATTAAGTAGACCTTCCTTTGTGTCTTTAGGGTTTACTAAAATCAAAAGAATAGTTTTGAATACTAGCATGCTAATATAATTTTAGAAAATTCAATTTGAAATGAAAGATAATTTTTGAAAAATAGCATGGTAAAATGTTTTCGAAAAACATTTTGAAATGATAATGGTTTTTTTTTGTAAAGCACAATTTTCGAAAAATATAGTGATTATTTGAAAACATAGATTTTTTTTATATCAAAAAAAATTAAATATCTAAGCCCGGACTGTAGGCAAAAAGAAAATATCCTAAGTAATCCCTAGGGTGACTTTTTGCCATACAAGAGTAAACTAATTTTCAAAAAATGTTTGTATAACGGTAAAGGAAAGAAATACATGTTATGAAATAAATTTCAAGTTAGTGAACAAAAGAGACTTGATTTTAATTACAATGATTTGAAACATTGACTCTTAGTTAAAAAGTTAAAATTGATTTTTGTGAAAATGAAAATTTAGAGGGTTAAGTTTGTTCAGTTGAATTAAATTTTGAATTTGATTGAATTAAATTTAATTGATTTAATTGAATTTAATTGATTTAATTAAGATTTAATTGAATTTAATTGAATTAATTAAGATTTGATTTTAATTTAATTGAATTTTGATTTTAGTTTGATTAATCTGAATTAGTTGGTTGGGTTGGACTCAACTTTTAGGTCCTAAGCATCTCACCCATTTCTAAGTGACAAAACAGGATATCCTTAACTGTTTTGTGAGATGCATATTTTAATAGAAGGATTTATTTTGAAAAGACCATGATTAATTTTGAAAAGTTAAATTAATTTTTTTTTAAACCCAATTTAAATTTGTTTTGAAAAGAGATATTTGAATCTTAAATTAACTGAAAATTTGTGTTAGATTCGAATTTAACAAAGAGTAAATTGAATTTAAATTTCAAAAATTGGCTTCCAGGTCTTGGCGAGGCACTAGGCCTTCTTTGGCCGTAGCCTTATGGGATCATCCACCCTTTCCTAGACAAAGCCTTTTAGTGAAATTTCATCTTCAAAATTACTTTTTGGTAAATTCTGGTCTAACTAGTTTGGGTCTTGGATCGGTAGCTTCGGCTAGTTCCGCCATGATGGCTTCCCTAAAGTACTATCATCTCACCTCCACCCAATACTATGTTGTTCAAATTTCGATTAATTGATTTAGTCCTTACACTAACCAATCCTAATTCTAAGCAGAAAAATAAAAAGAAACACATAATTAAAACAAACAATTGTCTAAGTAAGGTCACAATTGGAGTAATACTCCGGATTTTCGAAATCAGCAAGATTATGAATTAAATTTTCTAACTTATTGACCTTATGTTTTAGGGTTTCATTTTCTTGTTTCAATTTTCTGAAGTTTGCTTTAATTAAGTTACATGAATCAATCACATTATTAAAGGTAAATAACGGATTTTCAAATACTATAAATTTACCTTTGTCGATTGTTTGTGCGGCATTCTTGGTAGCTCTTTTATCTGTGCATTCACGTTGGTAATGCCCGAATTTCTGGCACTTGAAGCATTGGATGCGACTTTTGTCCCTTCGTGCTTTTGGTACTGGTTCCTTTGTCGCCATCGGTGGTGTCGTTTGAATCTTACGAGTAGGACACTCACTTTGGTAGTGCCCTCTCTCCCTGCATGTGTAACAAATTACATGATTTTTAAAATCTGATTTTACATTTTTACCTTTTGGTTCCTTATTGGTAATCTTCCCCTTGATTCTTGCCGCCTCAGATTTAGACTCATCTTCTGATTCCGTGTCTGAGTCGGACTCGGGTACTGGTTGAAGCTCTTTCTTTGGTGGTTCTATTGGAGTTTTCCCTGCAATGGAATTTATACCTTCCTCGACCATTACAATATCTGTTTGATTATTTAATTCAAATTTTGAAAAGAATTCAAAATTAGTTACCGTCTCAGTCAATTCGTCGTCTGATTCTGGTTCGACTTTGGATTCGGGTTCAGACTCTGACTCGGCTGTTTGTGCTTGGACCGAAAGGGCAAGATAACTTACTTGATCTTCTTCTTCATCTGAGATCTCTTGATGAAGATTAATCAATTTTTCCCAGATTTCTCTAGCACATCTGCATGGACCTACTAGCTTGAGTTGCTCCTTGGTTAGGCCACATTGTAGGATTGCAGTTGCCCTTGCATCGGTCTCAACTTGATTGAGGATGTGTTCATCCAGTTTGTCCCAATTGATTGATGACTCCTCTTCTACGGGTAACGAGAATCCCGTTTGGATGATCTGCCATAAGTCCATGTGGGCCTTTAGAAGGGACTCCATTTGACATTTCCAAAATGTGAAGTTCTCGTCGGAGAATAGTGGTGGGCGTGCACTGTTCCACTCTTGGTTGGCCATTTAATATAAACCTTGCACACAAACAAAATAACAAAAAATTGTACCAAGACTTGGTCTTGGATTAGTAGTGCGGGAGAAGGGAAGAAATAGCTCAAAATAAATATTGCACGAATTTCGAGGCAAAATTATACTAAGATAATAAAAACAATTTATGATAAATTTTTGAAAATATTAATTTTGTCAATTCTGATTAATGATGAAAAATTAAAATTTTAATGTAAAAAAATTGCTCGAATTAAGATAGCACGAATTTCGAGGAAAATATTAAAATAATAATAAAAAAAATTTGTGACAAATTTTCAAAAATTGTTCGTTTTATCAATTTTGACTTATAGTGAAAAAATGTGAATTCAAAATTGAAAAAGGTGTAAGGATTTTTTAAATCCACCTACAGATATTTTTTATTTTAAAATAAAAGGCGAAAAATATCGAGTGGTATTGATTAACTAGAAAGAAAAGAAATAATATTAAAAGTTTTGTAAATCCGAAAAAAAATTTCAAACTGGTGGTTGGACCAGGTTTGAACTTCCCTGCTCTGATACCACTTGTTGGATCGAGAAAACCGATAGAGGGGGGGGTGAATATCGGAAAACTTTCGGATTTGAGTAAGAGTAGGTACGCAGTGGAAATTAAAAACAATACACAGAGACACAGTCGATTTACTTGGTTCGGAGCCTGTGTCGACTCCTACTCCAAGGCCCACGGTCGTTGACCGTTTACTTTGGGCAATTCTATATAGGCGCAAAAAGGTTTACAGAATTTAATTACAAAGATAAGTGCAGTAAATAAAAAGAACGCTCTTCTTTACTGACGTCCGGAGTAGATCAACTTTTTCGGAGCAGCGGTGTTAAATTCGACACGTTTGATTAGGTTCCGGAAAATTTTCGGAGAGTTACCAGATAGGTTCCGGGGCTTCCGAGTCCTGGGACCTAAACTTAGGGATCAAAAGGTATTAGAATTAATAGTTAAAAGGCCTAATGTGTAAGGAAATTTTAAACATAAGGATGAAATTGCAAATAGCCGAAACCTATTGGACTAAACTGCAAAAAGACCGGTATAAGTGGCTGATTAGGGCTCGGGCTCAATCGTTGTGTCTTCATCCCTGTCGAACGCAGCCGCCTCCTCCCCTTGTGCCCTAGCCGCAGCCGTCGAAGCTCGCAACCAGTGCCGACCTCCCTACCTTTCCTCTCCTCTCGCGAACCCTAGCCGCAGGCCGACGCCATCGTCGCCTCTTCGTCGGCTTCCATCTCTTTCGCGAACCAGACTACTCTCGGTCCCGATTCCAACCACCGAGCGCCCTTAGGTCGACGGCAGGGGAGGAAGCTAGGACACCGTCGACGGCTTCGATTAGGGTAAGCTTTCGATTTTCCTTTGGGTTCTAGCATCAGATCTATGGAAGACTTGAGAGGGGATGGTGATGCCACTTGAATCCGAATTTAGGGGATTGCTCCAGTTCTTCCTTGTTGAGATTGAGTGCGCGATTCATCAAGAAGGGATCTGGGAATTTTGTACCATTGATTGGGTTGCTACCGGAGAAGAGGAAACCGAGCCGTGGACACCCCACGGGCTAGAGCGCGATAACTACTCAATCTCGGCGGATCTTCCATTTGGGAGATAGAAGGTAAGCTTTAAGTTGATTCCGGTTGTTCTTTGAGGGATTCTGATGATCCGATCGTGTACCCTTGCTTTGCATCATGGATTGTTAGGTGGATTCTGTTCTGTGCGATCGGGAGTTTTGGCTGTGGAGATCAGTTTGGGCTTAGGTAAGGGGATGCTCTTCTTTAATTGGTAGTTTTGTTTATTGCCCTGTGATGGAGTAGCTGTAGCGGGTTCTATTCGAGTTGTTGAGACTTCGGGTTCCAGCTAATTGAACTCCACTCTTGCACAGCTTCAATCCGGTCCAGGCTTGAGGAGAAGTGGCAGTGTGAGCTGTGGAAGATCCATGCCGTGAGTCTTAAGGTAATCGCATCTTGTTTAGATTGGTTCTATATACTTCAAGAACTAGTGGAATTTAGTGTAGGTTGTTCAAATCTGCTCAGTTGATTGGATTTGGATCGATTTGTGAAGTTAAACCTTGCTATGTAAAGAAACTGTGATGATTTGGGTTTTGGGATGAACATTAGCTTTCTGCCCTATGTCACAGCCGTGAGTTGTTAATTTGCAATTGGAATAGGTTGTGGGGATTAAAATCAAACCTAATTATGCTACTTAGGATTGAGGGATTGGATCTAATTTCAATTATGAGAGGTAATTAGAAAACCTAATCCCAAACCAGACGAGGATTAATCATTTAATTTGAGTTAATTAAATGAAATACGAGGATTAGGTTAACCCTAATAGGACTTAGGGACTTGTTAGCTAGCTATTATCTTTGTAATAGCTAATTAAATCTATCCCTGATACAGGAGCTTGATCAGATTTATTGCTACTTATTTTGACGGGTGGTTCTGTCTCGATCGATACGGACTTCACTCTTGGAGGCGGGTACCCTTTGACTTATCTCTTTTGATATTGTCATGTGATTATGCATAGACTGTTATAGATAGCAGTAAGATTATACGCTATCCCTGTTTATTATGTCTGTTCTGGATACTTGTTGTTCATCTCTGAGTTATTGTGCCTGTTCTGGATACATGTAATTTATCCCTGAGTTATTATGCTGTTTGTTCCATACAGTCTCGGATATTGTCATATCGATATATATGCTTAGAGATAGTGGTGTATCTCCTGCCTTTGACCTTGAGGGATTGGTAGTTTTCCGGTCAGTATACCTTGTAAGTTACCTGTATTTCCTGTTATAGGATTTCAGACTGAGACTTAGTATACTGAGGACTTGGGAGGGAGGTATGTGTATCTATCATACACCATCTCTGCATTATTGCATGCTGACCCACGCGGACGTTGTGGACGATGTCCTGACTGGGTACAGGTTGTCACAGCTCCACCCACGCGGACGTTATGGACAATCCTGACTGGGACTAGGGGGTGACACATGTCATTGCATCAGGGTGCTTTATATGTTTGGGGCATGCACCATCCTTGCATTGTTGCATGCTGACCCACGCGGACGTTGTGGACTATGTCCTGACTGGGTACAGTTTGTCACAGCTCTACCCACGCGGACGTCGTGGACGATATCCTGACTGGGACTAGGGGGTGACACATGTCATTGCACCATGTGCATACTTTACATCGTGCATTGTTTGCTGCACTTATTTGCTGCACTTGTTTGACATCGCTTATTCTGGAGACTTGCTAACTGAGCTTATATGTCTATTGGTTTTCCTCTGGTATTTCTTACCCTCTATACAGGTTAGATGGATTCAGGTATATATCTACTTCGGTATGTTCAGTACTAGTTTTTTTTCCTACTGTTGTTGTGAGACTGTAGTAGCTGAACTCTTATTGTTGGTATAACCTTCTATGCATATCTGTTGGGTATTCGCTGAGCTATGGACTCACCCCGTTGCCATATATGTTTATTTCAGGTTGATGTCTGCGAGGAGATCCCGAGCCGCCAGTCCCCAGCTCCAGCGGAGCTCTTTTTGATTTTGACATTTCGTTGCTTCGGTTATGGACCCTGTATTATTTATCATGCTTCCGCTATTTCGATTTGAACATGTATTCATGTTTTATTTGATGGTATTGTACTTTTGAGTCCTATATTGGACTTCGATTGGTTTTGGTTTTGTTCCTGCCCCCTGGCAGCTCAGGTGAGTTCGATTTGGTTTTTCGATAGTTATAATCATATAACTGTTGTTTCTGCTTATATCTGAGGCCTGTGGCCCTTTAAACTGCGTGGTTGTGTAAATATTTAAACTGCGTGGATTGTTATATATATTGTGTGTGTGTAAATTGTCCGCCGGACAGGGGAGGTGCTGTCCGATTTTATATTGGATCAGCGGCTCCTGGGGGCGTGACAATTTATTTTGGTATCAGAGCGTAGGTGTCGGATACCTTGAGTGTTTTTGGATTTACGGTGTTTATCTGATACCGATTTATTTTTGGTATTTTTGGTATCAAGCCCAGGATGCGGGATACCATCGATTCGTGGATTTTTCGAAATTTAAATCTGACACTGAACTAGTAGGTGTCGGAGCTCGGGTTTGAGGTTATTCATCCAAGTACATTACGGATTTTTAAAGCCGTGGTTGCGATGCGACGGCAATTTGGGGACTTGGCAGTGACAGGACTTCTCCAGGCAGCAAATAGGTAATTTAAGGTTAGCCTCTTGGTTTTGGGTTTTAATACTCGTTAATAATGTAACAGGTATGACGCGAGATGCTCATATTCCTGTACTGAGACGTGGTCGGGGACGGCCACGTAAGGAGACTTTAGAGCCTTCGGCTGTAGAGACAGCAGAGAGAGAGTCTGATAGCCGAGGTCAGACATTGCAGGACATCCAGAGAGGTCAGGGTTCCCCGACTCAGAGGGTCCCTACTCCTTTTCCATCAGCAGTACCTACTGCCCCTCCTGCTGGGTCTATTCCGGTAGTATTTACTGTGTCAGCAGCCGTACCACTGCCGACCTATTCAGTACCTGTAGGTTCTGCACCGATGTTCCCAGCAGTTCCATCAGAGGCACCCATTCCGAGGCAGCCTGCAGTTACCGCGGTGGTACCTGCCCCGGTTATTCCCCCTACACCATCGGAGACGCCTATACTTGCTCCGATGTACTCTACAGTTCCCCCAGCAGCGTCGGGTCTATACTATCAGACTGTGCCATCAGCCGTACCGGCACCGTCGTATGCTACTGCACCCACAGATATTATTTATTTTTAAAATAAAAGGCGGAAAAGATGTAGTGGTGTTGATTAAAAAAAAGAAAAGAAATAAGATAAAAAAAATTTCGTAAATCCGAAAAACTTTCAAACTGGTGGTTGCACCAAGTTTGAACTACCCCGCTCTGATACCACTTGTTGGATCGATAAAACCGATAGAGGGGGGGTGAATATCGGAGGGGAGATCAAATTTTCAGTTAAGTATAGATTAAAACTATTTATTTTTTGAATTAATCTAACTTTTCAAAATTAAAATATTTGTCTCACAAAACCCATAAGGTTAACATGCTTGGTCATGTAGAAATGGGTGAGACATCTAGGACTTATAAGCATAATTCGCTATCTTTGTAAATAAAAAAAAATGTTTTCAAAAGTTATTCAAAATTATCCGTTTTTTCGGTTTACGGTACCCTACTCTTTCAATTCTAACATTTTTTTTAAATTTCATGTTAAATATCTCAATAGACTTGTTTTAAATATAATCTAGGGCTTGTTTTGTTTTAGTCATTAATTGGTCAAACTTGGTCAAAACAGTCAACCCTAGTGAACCCTAGTCAACATAGTCAAACTCGCTCAACACTGAAATCCCTTAAGGAACTTAGATAAAAGCCAAACTATGTCAAATCTAAGGGGAGATCAAATTAAAAGAAGAAGTTTTAAAACACTATGTTTTCCAATAATCACTATATTTTTTTAAATTGTGCTTTACAAAAACCATTATTATTTCAAAATGTTTTTCGAAAACAGGGTTTCTGCTCAAATTGAATTTACAAAAAATTATATTCCCATGCTAGTATTCAAAACTACTCTTTTGATTTTAGTAAACCCTAAAGACACAAAGGAAGGTCTACTTAATGATCTACAAGGACTCCTAGGATGTGTCAAATTTAGGGGAAGTCTAAACCAAAAGAAATTATTTCTAACAAATATTTTCCTTGGCATTTATCTTTGAAATTATTAAATAATTCTTTTGATATGAACTGAACCCTAAGAACTCAGAGGAAGAATACTTGTGGTCAACAAGCTTCCAAGGACTGTATCAAGTTTAGGGGGAGGTCAAATTAAAAGAGTTATTAAACATTTCTAAATAATATGTTTTCATACACTATATTTTCAAAATTGTGTCGAAAACATTTGTCTTACGAAAAAATATTATTTTAAAATGTTTTGTTTAAAATACCTTTTGAAATAATATTTACTTGGGTTGAAAAATTTCCAGGACACTTAGGAAAATGTCCTTGTAGTTAACAAGGTTTCCTAGGATTGTGTCAGACTGGAAAAGAAACCAAGTAAAGTATCATGATCTCAAAATAACATTAAATTCTTTTAAAATATTATGTTTAAAAGTACTTACATGCATACTTTTCAAAAGTACTTATATTTTCCAAAATTTGCATAATATCTCAAAATATAATGTTTTAAAAAGTTCTAATACCTTTCCAAGGCAATGGTGTTCTAAGTACGTGAATTTTCTAAAGACTTAGCTAAAAATACAAAATCCTTTTTCAAAATTGCACAATATCTTTCAAAGCGGAGTCTTTTTAGTGCAATTTAATCTGTGTGCTTTCAAAATTATACTAAGTATTTTTATATTTTCAAAACTCATAAGCTCTGATACCACTTGTTGGATCGATAAAACCGATAGAGGGGGGGGGGTGAATATCGGAAGACTTTCGGATTTGAGTAAGAGTAGGTACGCAGCGGAAATTAAAAACAATACACAGAGACACAGTCGATTTACTTGGTTCGGAGCCTGTGTCGACTCCTACTCCAAGGCCCACGGTCGTTGACCGTTTACTTTGGGCAATTCTATATTTGGCGCAAAGACAGTTTACAAATATTGAATATAGAGTAAGTGCAGTAAACTTTAACAGTTAAAAAAGATGCTCTTCTTTTACCGACGTCCGATTGTAGGTTCACTTGTTCGGAGCAGCGGGACGTCGTCGGCTCGAGTTGGGCAGTTTCCGGAGCAAGGCGCGAGAGCAGAAGAGTGTGGAAGCGTTGAATGAATCGGGGTTCTGAAGCCTTGGTCGAAGGGCCTTTATATAGGGCCTGGGGGCGCCCGGGACGTCGGGGGCGCCCCCCACGTGGCCTTTGATCCATCAAAGTCTCGGTCGCGTCTGATCCTCTGGATCCGCTTTGACCGGGGCGCCCGGAGGACTTGGGGCGCCCGGATTGACCGGGTCAAATTATATCCGCTTGGCTTTGAGGGCTTCGGTTCGAGGTGTACGCATGGGGGCGCCCGGGACGCTGGGGGCGCCCGGGAGCACGGGGGCGCCCCGCCCAGCAGCTGTTCGAACCCTTTTTCTCTTTACTTGTTTTGTATGCACCTTGGGGGCGCCCGGGACACTCCGGGCGCCCTACTCAGCCTTGCCTCTCTCCTTTGAGGTTTTCTGAGCTGCAGACACACGTTCCTTCGGTCCTGCATCCAGGGTTAGTCCAAAACATAATAAAGCAATAAAGTATTTGTTTATACAGCCTTAGCTGTCTTGGTTCTGACTTTGGTCTCCAAAATGGAGCCCTAGGTCGAACCGACGCCTACTGTTCCCTCGACGGGGAACGCGTCCTCACCTACTCCTCTCGGGAGAGTTTACCTGATGTCAACCGTTCCTCTGGTTGGACTTTTGCCTGACGGTCCTTTGTCAGGACTTGTAATCTGGCAGTCCTTCGCCAGTTGCCTAGCAGCCCTTCGCTAGGGCTTTAGTCCCAAGCTGTCCTTCGCTTGGTTCCTAGCAGTCCTTCGCTAGGGCTTGGATACTGGCAGTCCTTCGCCAGTTGTCTAGCAGTCCTTCGCTAGGGCTTTAGTCCCAAGCTGTCCTTCGCCTGGTGCCTAGCAGTCCTTCGCTAGGGCTTTAGTCCCAAGCTGTCCTTCGCCTGGTGCCTAGCAGTCCTTCGCTAGGGCTTGGATACTGGCAGTCCTTCGCCAGTTGCCTAGAAGTCCTTCGCTAGGGCTTGGATACTGGCAGTCCTTCGCCAGTTGCCTAGCATTCCTTCGCTAGGGCTTTGCTACTGGCAGTCCTTCGCTAGGGTTTTGCTACTGGCAGTCTTTCGCCAGTTGCCTAGCAGTCCTTCGCTAGGTCTTTATCTCTGCACACTAGAGTAACTTGTTACAAACACAAGTAAGACTTAACTTTTGACCTCTGTTGCCATTATCAAAACATAAGTTTGACATTGGTGCATTCTGCACCAACAATCTCCCCCTTTTTGATTTATGGCAACCCTAGTTCAAAAAGTTAAGTTTAAGCAAAACATGAAAAAGTTTTAACTTTTGTTCCCTCCCCCTGGAAGGAATCTCCCCCTAGATTTTTCAAAATTCGTGGGGTTAGAAAAACTTTACTCGTACTTTGAAAACTTAAGTTTTAGGTACTTAGGAATCTTAAGTTAAATGTATATAGGAAGTTTTTTTGAAACACGATTTTTGAGTACTTAACAAGTTTGAGGTTTTAAGTTTCAAGGTACTCAAAGGTTAGCTTAAGTAAGAATTTCAGTTTTAATACAGTTTAAAAAAAACTTAAGCTTTTGGAGTAAAAATTTGACAAACTTAAGTAAGAACCTTTTGAAAAGCTAGAGTACTTAGGAAAATTTTGAAAGCTTGAGTAAAAATCTTGCAGCTAGAGTACTTAGCATCATTTTAAAAGCCTTTAAGAAATTTTGAAACTAGAGTACTTTTAGGCAAAATTTTGAAAGTTTTAAGAAATTTTGAAACTGGAGTACTTAGGCAAAAAGCTTTAAGAACTTTAGTACTTCTTCAAAAAGTTTAAGCTTTTGACGAAAGGAAAAGTATATTTTTGAACCTTTTTGAATAAAGGAAAAATTTTGAAAACTTTTGAAAGCTTAAGTATTTTTCAAAAGAAATTTTTGAATAAAGAGATTTTGATAGCTTAAGTAATAATTTTGAAGGACTTGAATACTTAGCAAAATGAGCTATAGTTTTGAAGGACTTGAATGCTTAGGTTTCTAAAGAAAAAACTTTTGAATACTTTTTGAATAAAGGATAGAGTTACGAAAATTAAATTTTGAAAACTTTTTACTCTCTCCTTTCCTATCTCTCCCCCTTTGCCATATATCAAAACAAATAAATATAGCAGAGATAATGGAAATAAGTAAGATTTTGCTGTACTGAACCAAATCATAATTAGACTTAACTAAATCAATCAATTTTCTCTGTAGGGACCTGTCTAACCCAATTAGCTACTTACTAACTGTTATAAATAGTAGTTTTTGCTAGGGTTAGTCAAGTTAAGTGTTTCTGTTCAAGTTAGATTTTCTAAACTTGACACTTAACTTGATTGCTGTATAAGTTGTATTTAGTGCCCCAATTACTGCAGATGCACTGACTTAAAGCATCTTGAATTAAGACAAAGACCTAAGCATCTCAACCCTTTCTAGGTTATCAATCAAAAGTACCCTAAGGTGCTTGTGAGATGCTGGCTTCTAAGTCTATAGGTGCATGCAGTTCTAGGGTTAGAGCCTAGGCTAAATTTATTTTCGAAAAATACCTAGTTTTGAAAGGGGTAGTTTTGCAATAAAACTAAGTAAAATGAAAACTAATTTTGAAATTTAGTAAAACAATTTTTCAAATTCTATTTTAAAAAAATTTTTAAATCAAAAGTCTATTCTACAGAGCACAATCCAAAAAAAAGAATAAGTACTCATAACCTGGTCAACAGAAAGTAAAGCAGGTAATCATGGTTCAAATACAGTCAAACAGTCAAACTCAAGTCAACCATAAGTCAACCCTACTGAGTAGGGGTAGTCAAATAGGTACAATGATAGGTATATCTAAGACGAAGGACCGGGATGATCGGACGGGCCAGGCTACCATGCATCAAATCGTGCCATCATCTCTATGTATCGTGAGTCAGCCACTTCTCGATCGGCCCGACGAGCTTCCATCTGCTCTAGGTGGTAGGCTTCGACCTCCTCTCGAAGACTCTGAACCTTTGTGTCTAAATATGTCACTCTCTGGTAGAGTGTCAGTGGAGCGGGCTCGTCGATGTGTGCTCGGGTTGCTGTAGCTACATCTCCAACGTCGACTTCGACCTCCTCGTCTGAGTCAACTGGTGCTCCGGCCTGATGTCGTCGCCAACTAAGAACCCCGGTAGCCGACACCTCTAGACCCGCTAAGGAGAAGTTCCTAAATCCGATTTCGTCAAAGTCGGTCATAGTGGTTATTTCACCCAAGGTTACATCACGACCGTGGTGATGAAGGAGGGACGTGATGATGTGGCAGTATGGTGTGCGTACTCGTCCCTGGGTCGTGACACTGGACGCATGCAGAATGGTATGAAACATATGGAGTCCAATGTCTAGGTCAAGGTGATGGACTAGGGCATAAAGAAGGAAGGCATGAAAGGGTCGCATAGTCCCAAGGTCTCTGGTAGAGAGTGGTAAGATACAACGGACCAGAACTCTATACAGGGCATAGTTCTGGGCCTGAAGTTCAACAGCTTGGAAGCGTCTATTTGTTGGGAGGTCTGCCCTAAAGAAATATGAGTGAATAGTGTCTAGGGTAATGTCTGAGTAGGGTGGATCAAATGGGGGGTTCCTAGGAGGATAGCAACAAAATGTGGATTGAGAGGGTCGCAGTCCTAGGAATCGGTTCAACAAAGTCGGGGTTATAGTCAAAGGAATCCCTTGGACAGTGGTGTGAAACATAAGATTATCTTGTCGAATTATGTTGTTGTAAAACTTTGCACATAGGGTTTCATTTATGGTATGTGTGCAGAAGACAAGATTATCCAATTGATAGAAATTGATGATGTTCATGGCGACAGGGCATGATTGGGTAAAGAAGTGCTTATTGAGATAACTTGTTTTAATAGGCTTGTAGATTGTTTGTGCAAACCTATTACATAACTCTAGATTAGGAAATCTAGGATCGGGACTAGGTTGGGCACCGGGGTTGGCCGGGTTCGGTCGGCGTCTTTTAAGAGAGTTAAAGTAAGAATAAAGATATTGCATGAGAAATTAAATTTAAATGCAATAAAAATAAATACTAATCATACCGAACGGCTCGGGGAGGCATAGTTGATGATGAGGACTTGCAAGGTCTTCTTGAAGAGAAAGAAGTGAGGAAGAAGGTTGATTTTGGTGTGGGAAGTGAAGGAAGTTCGGGTGCCTTTTATAGGCAAACCCATGGGGGCGCCCGGGAGCTTCCGGGCGCCCTGGTCAGTAGCTGCTGCCAAGGGCAGAAGCTTTTGACTGATGGGGGCGCCCGGGACAGCCCGGGCGCCCTCAACAGAGCGCTTTTGCAGCTTTTGCTGCGATAGAGTTGATGGGGGCGCCCGCGTGGTTCCGGGCGCCCTGGTCAAAAGCACTGGCAGCTTTTTGACTAGGGAGTAAGAACACGTATGGGAGGGGGCGCCCGCGTGGTTCCGGGCGCCCTGAATAGGGTAGGTAAAGACAAATCTTTGTCTTGTCTACTTTTGACCATGGTTTGAATTGATTTGTCGATTTTGACTGTGGTTTGACTGCGTTAATCATGTTTTGACCTCGTTTACCTTGGTTTGACTATGTTGACCATGTTTTGACTGCTTTGATCATGGTTTGACAAATACAAGATTATCTCATCNGAGCCTTCTGTAAACAGGATCAGAAGACGGTACTGTTAGTTGATTCCTCAAAGAATGGCTCTAAGAGGAAGCTCAAAGAACAAAATAAGGGAAGGAAGAAAAAGTCCAAAAAGATTGAAAAGACACTTGCCATCACTGCGGCAAGGAGGGTCACTGGCGAAGAAACTGCAAGGTTTATCTTGAGTCTTTGAAGAAGAAGGCATCCGATGCCCCATCCTCTTCAGGTATCTTCGTTATTGAATGTCACTCTATTTCCTCGGACACCTGGATACTTGATACTGGGTGTAGCTCACATATATGTAATGACATACAGGGGCTAAGGAATAGAAGAAGGCTCGTCAAGGGAGAAGTGAATTTGCGAGTTGGAAATGGAGCAAAGATTGCTGCTGTTTCCATCGGAACATATTTGCTAAAGCTCCCTACTGGACTTGTCTTAGAATTGGATAATTGTTATTTTGTTCCTTCGTTAATAAAGAACATTGTATCTATTTCATGCTTGAATGAAAAGGGTTATCATTTAACTTTTAGTAACAATTGCTATTACATAACTTTAAATGGTGTTCTTTATGGGACCAGAACTTTATGCAATGGTATCTACACGTTAGATTTATCCGGTGACGTTTTCAATATCGAAGTTAGCAACAAACGTGCTCGAATAGATAATCAAATAGACTCCTATATGTGGCATTGTCGTCTTGGCAATGTAAGCAAGAAACGCATGACCAAATTACACCGATGTAGAATTCTGGAATCATTTGAACCCAGTTCATTTGATACATGCGAATCATGCTTAAAAGACAAGATGATCAAATTACCCTTTTTCGAAAAAGGTAAACCAGTCGAAGAATTGCTTGGTCTAATACATACTGATGTATGTGGACCAATGTCAACTCTTGCACAAGGAGGCTATAGCTACTTCATTACCTTTATCGATGATCACTCACGATTCAGGTATGTGTTCTTAATGAAACACAAATCTGAAGCTTTTGAGAAATTCAAAGAGTTCAGAAGTGAAGTAGAGAAACAGCTTGGCAAAAGTATTAAGATACTTCGATCCAATCGGGGTGGTGAATACTTAAGTCAAGAGTTTCAAGATTATCTTAGGGACAATGGGATATTGTCTCAATGGACTCCGCCATATACACCACAGCATAATGGTGTATCTGAGAGGCGTAACCGAACCTTGATGGACATGGTTAGATCTATGATGAATCATGCAACTCTTCCAAAATCCTTTTGGGGCTATGCGCTTAAGACAGCTGTTTACTTACTAAACAAAGTCCCAACCAAGGTAGTCTCTACTACTCTATATGAGACGTGAAATAGTAAGAAACCTCATTTATCTCACCTAAAGATATGGGGTTGTCCTGCTTATGTAAAGCGGACTGTATCAGATAAATTGGATGCTAAGTCTGATAAATGTCTATTTATTGGATACCCTAAGGAAACGAAGGGTTACTAATTCTATCATCCCTTGGAACAAAAGGTGTTTGTTTCAAGGCATGCTGTATTTCTAGAAAAAGAATTTCTTTTACAAGAAAAGTGTGGGAGTAGCATTAAACTTGAAGAAGTTCAAGAAACTCCAACAGACATTACAGAGACACCTAGTCTAGACCCACAGCCAATAACTCATAATGATGAGCTATCAGTTGAATCTAAAACAACACCACTTCTTCGTAGGTCTGATAGGACACGCAATATTCCAGAGAGATACGGATTTCTCATAAGTGAATCGAACGACGTGTTACTCATTAACGATGATGAACCTATCAGTTATGAAGATGTTCTAAAAAATTCAGAAAGGGATAAATGGCTTGAAGCCATGAAGTCGAAAATGGATTCCATATACAAAAATCAAGTATGGGACTTGGTTAACCCACCTGAAGGGATTAAGCCCATAGGGTGCAAGTGGGTTTCCAAGAAGAAAACTGACATGGAAGGTAATGTTGTTACCTTTAAGGCTAGATTAGTGGCAAAAGGATATCGTCAGAAACAAGGAATTGATTATGACGAAACCTATTCGCCAGTAGCTATGCTTAAATCCATTCGGATGCTCCTGGCCATAGCAGCTCATTATGATTATGAGATATGGCAAATGGATGTGAAAACAACTTTCCTTAATGGAAACCTGCTTGAGGATGTATACATGATACAACCTGAAGGTTTCACATCGGTTGATAAAACCAAAGTATGCAAGCTTCGATGATCCATATATGGACTAAAGCAAGCATCCAGGAGCTGGAACATCCGTTTTGATGAGACAATCAAATAGTTTGATTTCTCACAAAATCCTGACGAACCTTGTGTGTATAAGAAGGTTAGTGGGAGTGTAGTCGTATTCCTAGTGTTATATGTCGATGACATATTACTTATAGGAAACGATATATCAGTCTTACAGTCAGTTAAAATTTGGTTGTCCAAAACTTTCTCCATGAAAGACCTGGGAGAAGCAACCTATATCCTTGGGATTAGAATCTATAGAGATAGATCAAAATGGTTGCTTGGTCTTTCGCAGTCTACATATATAGATCGAGTGCTAGAAAGGTTTAGCATGTCGGAATCCAAGAAAGGTTACCTTCCCATCAGGCATGGGATCAACCTTTCGAAGTCTATGTGTCCGCGCACAGAAGACGAGAGGATTTGCATGAATAAGATTCCTTATGCATCCGCGATAGGATCTATCATGTATGCTATGTTATATACTAGGCCCGATGTATCGTATGCTCTGAGCGTCACAAGCAGATACCAGTCTGATCCAGGAATGGATCATTGGGCGGCTGTCAAGACAAACCTCAAGTACTTAAGAAACACTAAGGATGTGTTCCTAATATATGGAGAAGGTGATATGGTAATACGTGGGTATACGAATGCCAGTTTCCAGACTGATAAGGATGACTCCAAATCTCAGTCCGAATACGTATTTATTTTGAATGGAGGCGCAATAAGTTGGAAGAGTTCCAAGCAAGACACCATAGCGGATTCTACCACAGAAGTGGAATATATTGCAGCTTCGGAAGCAGCAAAGGAAGCAGTCTGGATCAAAAAGTTTGTCTTAGAACTTGATGTGGTTCCAACCATTGATGAAGCAATACAGGTTTACTGCGACAACAATGGAGCTATTGCACAAGCAAAGGAACCAAGGTCTCATCAGCGATCCAAACATGTGCTTCGCCGCTATCATCTGATCAGAGAGATTATAAGTAGGAATATACAAATTGAGAAAATTCCCACTGAAAGGAATTTAGCGGATCCTTTAACTAAGGCCTTGCCTCAAAGCAAGTTTGAGGGTCATGTTAAAGCCTGTGGTATTGGGTACCGTAGCGATTGACACTAGGCCAAGTGGGAGTTTGTTAGTGATATGAGAGAAGTGTCCTAAGGCAATCGCCTTATGATTGTAATCATTTATTTTAATAAATGAATATTCACTATTTGAGTATACATGTTTGTGTATTTGATTGAGATCTTAAACTCATTTACTGAATGTCCGCAATACAATTCACAGCATGAGAGAATTTGTGATGAATTCACAACTAGTGATTATCTCTACATGTGTAATTGTGAAGTATTGAAATTGTCCCTAGTCGATGAATTGATAAATACTGACACTATCAATTCTGTTGAGACTAGCATGAGTTATTCTCTAATCAGTTGATTCTCACTGGCTGGTGACATTGAGATGTCCGGAGATAAACATGAATGCTAGTTAAGGGAACTAGTTCATTGGAGTGACTGGTTGTAAAACTTCATATGGTAGTCTATATATAGATATGTCAGTGAAGTTCTTACTGCAGCTTAAGTGTGATGTTCCTTTGACTTGCGGTGTTCAAGTCATCTTGGTCATGGAGACTTATACTTTGACATCTTAAGCAAGCATCTCCAAGGAGGTGTGGACCCAGGATGATTGGGTATAAGCCGAAGTGCCCGAAGATGTTTGAACAACCTACAAAGGATTCACCACTCCTTGCGAGGAGATGTATACCTGAGGCCTATCGTCGGATTGTTACTCGAAACCTCTGGCCAGAACATGACATGTTCAGAGTATGAATCTCTTAAATACATGAGAGTAATTAGAATCCGTAGGACGAGAAAATGTTACTTGGGCTAGGTGTGACGTAGTTAGCCTAGTGGGGACTGAAACACATAGACCATGTCCTGAACCAAGTGGGTATAAGATGGTGAAGGGAATGGGACACGATTCATTATAGTTGCTGAAGGGTTTCAGAATTGATTCTGAGGTCAACCGTTGATCTTTCGATTAATTGGGGATCATGATGTACTACTAGGTGCCACTCATGATCGTTCTATAATTAATTGATTAATTATAGACGACCAACATAAATCGAAAGCCTATTTAGTCACACACACTACGAGTAATCCGAGGGATTTAAAATGAGTTGAAAATTGGATTTTCCAATCAAGAGAGATTAAGTTTGGTTGAGCCAAACGATAAGTCGAATCTGAATTTTTCAGAGACGCATCGGAACCGTAAAATGGCTAAGTCTTTTAAAGACTTAATAGATGAATTAAATAAATTTAATTCATTGGGGTGTGGCTTGGATGGGCCGGCCAAAGAGGTCCTCCATTCTCTTTTCTTGGCCGTCCACAACAAAGGGAGAGAACCAAATTTTTGGTTCAATTTATAAAATAAACCAAGTGTGGTTTGTTTTATAAAATTATGGATGATATAAATTTTAATATAATAAACCAAGGTTTGGTTTATTTTTCATGGAAATTAAAATGAACCATGGATTGGTTTATTTTATAAAATCAATCATGGATTGATTTACCATGATAAGGAAATTTATTCCATAGGAGAGAAGATTTTTATCATGAATTAAAATATAATTTTACCCATGATATAAAATCAAACTTGGCATGATGGAATAAGTTATTCCATATTTGAGAGGCTTGATGGTTGAGAGGCCACTATATAAAGGACCCAAAGTAAGGCTTGGGTGATAATCGCAGAGATGAAGGCATAGGCTCTCTCCCTCTCTTTCTCTCCTTCTCTCCTTCTCTTCTCCCCTTCTTGCCATGCGCCAACCAGCCCCAAGAAGGAGCACCAGCCGACCGCCCCTGCCCTTTCCCTGCCGACCACCACCTGCTGCCGGAGATGGAAGCTCCGGTCATCTCTTGGCTGGAAGAAGGTGCTGCCGGAATTAGAGTTTGCCGCAAGGATCCTTTTACCGCAAGCCTCTTCTTTTGCTTCGCCGGTATTTTGATTCCGGTCATCCTTTTGTGGTTAGTCTTCCGACTTCTCTCTTTGTTTTTCTCATTGCGTTCTCGGAGAATCTAGTAGTTCTCGAGAACACGAAACTCGTGGCTTTGCGAAGTCATCCCGAAGATACTCGGCGTGGACGCGAATAGAGGCGGAGCTTCCAAGGGACGCTTACGGTTGGATCTCGTCCCTTCCTTTGAGTTACGCAAGGTAATACGTAAATTAGTTTATATTTCTGTAAAATTTTAAATATATGATCATGTCTACACAAGATAAAATTGCATGCTTAGATGTGTGGTTAAGTAATTTGAGAAATTATTTATGCTAAACCTTCCGCTGCACGTAATTAATTTTTAAAATTACGAACCCGCATCTATGTCAACATGCACCGGGTCCCAACAGGGGGCGCCCTCTACGTGGCCTTCGATTCACAACAATCTCGGTCAGACCTTATCCCGCTCGAGTAGGGCTGAGGTTTGACTGTGGGGGCGCCCGGGACGCTGGGGGCGCCCCGGTTGACTTGGTTTGCTGGCTTCTAGGACGGTTCACTTCGTTGGCTAGAACCCAGGGCACCCTGGGCACTGGGGGCGCTTGGGACGCTGGGGGCGCCCGGGACACAGGGGGCGCCCTGGCCAGTAAGCCTTTGAAGCGCTTTTTTTGTTTACTGCTTTGCCTTGACCTTGGGGGCGTCCGGGACCTCCGGGGCACCCTACTCAGCTGCTACCTCTCTCCCTTGAGGAGTTTTGAGCTGCAGAGACTCGTTCCTTTGGTCCTACATCCAGGGTTAGTTGCAAATACAATAAAACAAGAATATGTTATGATTATACAACCTTAGCTGTCTTGGTTCTGACTTTGGGTCTCCAAAATGGAGCCCTAGGTCGAACCGACGCCTACTGTTCCCTCGACAGGGAACGCGTCCTCACCTACTCCTCTCAGGAGAATTTACCTGTTGCCAACCAGCTCCTCCGGTTGGACTTTTGCCCAGCAGTCCTTCGCCAGGTGCCTAGCTGTCCTTTGCCAGGTCTTCAGTACCAAGCAGTCCTTCGCCTGGTGCCCAGAAGTCCTTCGCCAGGTCTTCGGTTCCAAGCAGTCCTTCGCCTGGTGCCTAGCAGTCCTTCGCTAGGTCTTCGACTCCTAGCAGCCCTTCGCTAGGTGCCCAGCAGCCCGTCGCCAGGACTTAGGGTTTCAGTGCCTAGCAGCCCTTCGCTAGGTGCCTAGCAGTCCTTTGCTAGGACTTCAATCTGCACACTCAAGTAGCATGTTAGATCAACATAACATCTTAACTTTTGAACCCTTTGCCATTTATCAAAACACAGGTTGGACTTGGATGCTGTCTGGACCAACAAATATGAGTGATTTAAAAGAGGTAACCACTCCCATGGATACAAACACAAGATTAGACAATGATGAGAGTGGTAAACCTGTTGATTTGACTCAATATCGAAGCATGATAGGTAGTCTGCTATACCTCACAGCCAGTCGACCTGATATACTTTTTGCTGTGGGTATGTGCGCTAGGTATCAAGTCTGTGCCAAGGAATCTCACTTAATTGCTGTCAAGAGAATTTTGAGATACCTTAAGGGCACAATTGGTATTGGTCTATGGTACCCCCGTACTGAATCATTTGACCTAATCGGCTACACCGATTCCGACTATGCTGGATGCAAGTTGGATCGAAAAAGCACTAGTGGGGGTTGCCAATTTTTAGGATCATCATTAGTAAGTTGGTCAAGTCGGAAGCAACATTGTGTTGCTCTCTCCACGACCGAGGCAGAATATATTGCTATGGGAGAGGGCATATCGCAATTGTTGTGGATGGTTCATACTCTAGAGGACTATGGATTAAGTTACAAGGGTGTGCAAGTGTTGTGTGACAACATTAGCACAATTAACCTAACAAAGAATCCAGTCCACCATTCTAGGACCAAGCATATTGAAGTGCGTCACCACTTCATTAGGGATCATGTTGCTAGAGGAGATATTGTACTCTCACATGTAGAGTCCAAATCAAATCTAGTGGACATTTTCACTAAACCACTTCCCGAGAATGAATTTAGTTTCTTGAGAAGGGAATTGGGAATGTGTCGCGCTTCGTAGGATTTAAACGCATTCAAAATCTTTCATGATCATTTCAAATTGTTGGGGAACAACAATTGGGTAACTTGGGGACATCTCACATAAACTATAAGGTTCAACAAAACATTTTTGTTTGCTAGAAATGGGGTGAGATGTTAGGATCAACTTAATTTCTCGAAATGTCATTGTATCCCTTGAGAAATTAGGTTGACGAGATAATAATCACTACGGTGAGCAAGTATGGGGAAAACTAATGCATAACATATGTGTACATGACTCCATAATCATACTTGGACATTCCAATCAAGGAAACTTGATTGGAGACCTTATTTGGATACAAAACTTGCTTGAAATTGAGTGGATGTTTATTGATTGAGATTGACACCACTTAGGTGGAGCAAAGTGATTGTTAAACCTAAAAGGACCTTTGATCCTTGTTTAGGGATCAGTTATAGTCATGGGACCACTTCCAAGATCGATAAACTTTCATCAGTCCTTATTAGAAATCGTTTGGAAGTCTGAAACTGAAATTTCAGATCATATCAGGAAAATTCAGGGAGCCTGACCGGTCACCGGACCGATCAGGAGTAGGTCTGATCGGTCCAACGGACCGATCCAGCTCCTTCGTGAAAAATTATCAAAACAGTTTGTATTGGCCTGGATCGGTCCACAGACCGATCTGGCTCACTGTGTGGATCGGTCCACAGACTGATCAGGAGGCTCACAGAAAATTTCGAAAACGCACTATTCGCATCCTGATCGATCAGCCGATCGATCAGGAGCCTGCCTGATCGGTCACCCGACCGATCAGGACTAAGCCAGTCCGATCAGGCCGGAGCTTGATCAGTCTCGGCGCTCCCAGATCGAACGGTGATCCGTTCGATCACATTAAATTACGGTTGGTGGACCGATCCACCAACCTATTAACTTCGTGTAACCCTTAACTCTCCGAACCCTAGCGCCGAAACTCTCCTCTTGCGCATCCTCTTGCTGTGCGTGAGTTCTCTTCCTGCGTCCCCTCCTCCTGCGTGAGTTCCTGAAAGTTCAGCGAGGAGATCTTGGTTCCCTGCGTGAGTTGTGCGCAAGCTTCTTCGCGTGAGCTCTTCTCCTTCCCGTGCGCATGCGATCTTGCTAAGTTTCCCTGCGAGCTCTTCTCTTTTCTTCTCAATCGACTTGATGGCACCAAAGTAAGCATTTTGTGCGATTTCCTTTTGGTGTTTATCATTCTTACAATTATCAATCATATATTTGCGCTAATCATGTTTTTTCCTTGTGGTTTCGTTTTGTGCTGCGACCCTATTCTTACCGTGACCTCCCTTGTCTTGACCTAAAATTTCACTGATTGGTTCATTGATTAAACCTTGTCTTGACCAATTTGATCAAACCTTAATTTTGTGATCTTTGAATTTGTGTCATGATTATCAACTTGTGTCATGATTTTATCAATATTCGATTTACTTCATTTGATTCACTTTGCTGTCATGATCAATTCTTCATACCCTTAGGAAGTCATCCAAGGGCAAGGAACCCGCAGAAGGGGGGTCCGGAAAGGGCAAAGGCCCTTCTTCTTCTGCGCCCTCTCGAAGGCCTCAACCTTCGTCGAGTTCCAGGTTCCTGAACGCTGCTTGTGAGCAAGCGTTCCAGTCTCGAACCTTCAAGCTGCTGTCTTGCCGATCAATTGATGGTCCCTTCTTGTCCGAGCATTGTCCCTCCATTGTGTAGATAGTTACCTTCTACAACCTTGACTTTCTCCTCTCCCTGGAGCGGACAATAAACTATGACCTTGTTTCTAAGTTTTACAATAATCTGCAACAAGGACCTCACGGGGGATTCGATTTCACTACTCGGGTCGCCAAGAGGAATCTTGATTTCTCTTATGACATCTTGGCAGAGTATCTGGGTGGGCGTCGGTTGCCTAACTTTTATTCCATCTACCCAGAGCTTCCTGACCCCTTACTGCCTCCTTTTGCGGATGTCACCCTCGACACCATCTATCAGCACTTCTTTGTCCATCCTCGACCAGCTGGTCTTGACGAGTTAGGGCCCGACTTTCTGAACTTTGCGGCCCTCCGTCTTTCCCCTGTTGACTACATTCTCTTCAAGATAATCACAAACTACATCTTGCTAATCACTTCAAAACCCTTGACTGAGATCTGTCTATACCACTGCTTGATGCTCTATGGCATGCATCGCCATTTAGACTTTGGCATCATGGAGAGCATCTTTCAGTCGATTATTTCCTACCGAGAGCCCAGTCGTCGTACTGTATATATGTCGTTCGGTCATGTCATCACTGACTGGCTTATGTCAGTAGGTGTTGACGTGACCAAGGGCAGGACACTGCCCATGGTTAGACAGGATTGCCGGTTGGGCAAATGCGCATTTGCCAAATCTGGTATTGTTGTTGGGCCAGACGATCAGGCTTTGATATAGAAGGACGGGCGAGGTCTTGGCGAGCTTCCTCGAGGCGCACACGTACAGGTACCCGCAGCTTCGGCTGCGCATCAGGCGGCGCCCGCCGCTGCTGCTGACTACGACTATGAGCCAGATCCAGACCTGTGCTGGCAGATTTCAGAGCTGGATCGGACCATCCAGCATGATCTTCATTTGAGGGAGCTCTAGCGCGAGGAGGTCTGGTCGGAGTTTTGCTCCTTCGATCGACGACTGCACGTGGTGGAGTCTGATGTCTCGGGGGTCTGTACTCTACAGCAGACTTGGTATGACGAGTAGCACCGGCACACGTTTCCTGGAGATACGCCCTCTGGCAGTGCTGCACCTGGGTCTTTCATTCCTGATGACACGACAGATGATCCGATGCAGGACGATGACCCTCCCACTGATGATTGATTGTACTCTGATCTTGCTTTATGGTATCTGACTATTTGACGGATCTACTCGTTCTGACTATTTTCCTGGTATGGCTTGGTGTTGACTTTGATGCATTGATATGCATCTCACTATTTGTCTGGTTAGGTTGTATGATGCACTTGACTTTTCGTGCTATGGTTTATGCCTTACTTATCTGACTAGTTTTGCTTATGATTCATTCATTGGACTATTTGCCTACCTTATTACTAGATCTACCTATTTTCACTCCATGTTCATATGATACATTTGATTGGTATGCCATGTCTTATCCTTATCATATGTTTTCATATGTTCCTCAACATTATTCAAATCTTATGTTGTTTTGGGAAACCCCTAGGGTTGAGGGGGAGTGTGTTTAAACTTAACAACCAGTCTACACCCTTTTTGGTGTTTGACAAAGGGGGAGAGTGTGGTTGGTTAAGTTTAGTATGATTATGTTGTAGGGGGAGGATCCTGATTCCCTTATGAGTGTGAAATTTGAGAATATTGATTTCAAATCCCTAAACTTAAAATCGGGTTGTCAAACAACAAAAAGGGGGAGATTGTTGATGCAGTCTGACCCTGATTGTTGTTTTGGTGTTGACATCGATTTTAGTTTAGGTTGATGAGATGATTGGGATTAAGTCTTGGTCATGGACTAGGCATACCTAGTGGGACTAGGTTTGATGAAATCCTAACCTGGAGGGTTAGGTGTGGAAAAGTCCTTGCTTGGAGGGCTAGGTGTGAAAAATCCTAACCTGGAGGGTTAGGTGTGGAAAAATCCTAGCTTGGAGGGCTAGGTGGATAAAATCCTAGCTTGGAGGGCTAGGTGTTGGAAAAGTCCTAGCTTGGAGGGCTAGGTGTGAAATCGTGGCTTGGAGGGCCAGGTGGATGAAACCTTGGCTTAGAGGGCCAGGTCCTAGCTTGGAGGGCTAGGTTGGATGAAACCCTAGCTTGGAGGGCCAGGTCCTAGCTTGGAGGGTTAGGTCCTAGCTTGGAGGGCTAGGTTAAAGTCCCGGTGAGTGAGACTAGGCACGGAGTCTTGGTCCGAGGGACTGAGCACGAGTCAGGGGAGGCTGGGAGCTAGTTCTCTTGACTTAGAGAGGGTTTGGCCTTGCCCAGATTGGTCTGGTGACCGATCAGGGAAGTTGGCACGAAGTTCCCTGATGGATCGGTTTGGTGACCGATTCAGCGATGTCTGATCGGTTTGGTGACCGATCAGGGAGCTTCCAGTAACTTTGGCAAACCTACTGTTCGGCTCCTGATCGGTCTGGTGACCGATCAGGGAGAAACCATGATCGATCAATCTGAACGATCAACTGTCGCGAGGTTTCTCACCCTGATCGATCAGACTGGAGCCTGATCGGTCAGGGAGTGTCTTGATCGTTCTGGTGACCGATCAACCGTGTATTTCAGGCGGGATTATGACAATCAGATTTCTGGATCGGTTTGGTGACCGATCTGGTGACCGGTCAGGGTGACCGATCATACAAGCTTGCGATTCCAGATTTCTCACTGGGGACCGATCAGGCTGGAGCCTGATCGGTCTGGGATCATCCTGATCGGTCCGGTGACCGATCACTTTAATTCAAAATGCACTGTCAGACGCTCTGATCGCGTCTGTTCGCATCTGCTTTTTCTGATACACTGCTGATATCTGCTCTAACCTTCTGATACTTTGATTTTCTATTGATTTGCTGCCTTAATGAGCTGCTAAGTGTGCAGGTGACTCAAGGATCATCCAAGGGAAGTCAAATGAAGATTCTCACAATCGCAGGTTTGTCTGTTTTCCATCTCAAGGTGCAACGGATGCTGGCAATGCTGGAGCTGCTAATTGGGGCTTGGCTGAGGGAAGCTCAGGGAGTCCAGGAGAGCTTAGTGGTAGCTGGCTGTTGCAGGTGAGCAGCTGGAGGCTGCAAAGAGGTGGTGACCTGGCGATCAGTGAGCTGAGACTTAAGTGCTTGGTGGTGAAGAAGTCTCAACAACTCTGAGAATACTCGATCATTACTCTGCTACAACACATTGTGCTCTTTCGACAACTCTGTTCCATCATTTCTTGAGCAAGCGACTGTGATTCTTGAAGCAACCTTCTGTTACTTGAGCACTTGGAAGAGAAGCAAGAAGCTTGGCGAGTCCATCAGCGAGAAGACACGAAGAAGGGAGTTCTTGCGTGAGATCTGCGTTGAGTGGAGCTCGGGAGAAGTTTGCTTGCGTTCTTGTGGTTCTAAGTGCTAAGTAAGATCCTTCTTGTGTTTCCTGTACTTTATACTTGATCCATCTTGAAACGCTGTGGAGAGGTTACTCCACCGAGAAGGAGGTTGCATTTTATCCGGATTTTCCGGGGCTTGATCTGCCGACGATCAAGGGATCGCCCACCTTACGGGCACGCCAAGGAGTAGAGGCAAGTTATCCCCGAACCTTGTAAATCCTCTTTGTTAGCGTTTGGTGGTTGTTCTTAGCTTAGGGTTTAAATTTTGCATACTCTGTTTTTATTGCTTCCACTGTTCTACTAAACGTTTAAGTGCAGAAAACTTGAAATGTTCTAAAGTTCAAGTGTCTGGCTACATTCACCCCCCTCCCCTCTCTAGCCATCCAAGTTCCAACAGGTACTAGTAGACACAAGGATAGATAACATTTATCAAGTTTCTTTTAAAAGTGCTACTAATGCTTTTGTTAAGTGTTTCATGTCAAGAGAAGATGAGTCCATCCTTTGGCACCGGAGACTAGCACACATGAACATGAAGAACATCCGGAAATTGGCCAACAAGGGACTAGTTCGTGGCTTACCAAGCATCAAGTATGAAAAGGAAAAAATTTGTGATGCATGTCAAATGGGTAAGCAAACGAAATCTGCACACAAAGGTAAAAGAACTTTAAGTACTTCTACCGCTTTGGATTTACTTCACATGGACTTGTTTGATTGTAGCACTATTATCTCTTTGAATGGTAGTAGATATTGTTTTGTGATCATTGATGATTTTACTAGATATACATGGACCTATTTTCTAAAGTATAAGGACCAAACCCTAGATGTTTTTATTTCATTTTGTAGAAGAGTTGAAAATGAAAAATCATCAACAATTAAAACAATTAGGAGTGATCATGAGGCGAATTTCAAAATCAAAGATTTTTAGAGTTTTGTCAAGAGAGAGGGTATAGACACGAGTTCTCTACTCCTAGAACACCAAAACAAAATGGTGTTGTAGAGAGGAAGAACCGGGTCTTACAAGAGGCTGCACGAAGCATGCTCAATGAGTACTCCTCACCGAGTTACTTATGGGCTGAAGCTGTGAACACAACTTTCTACGTGCAAAACCGAGTCCTCATACATAGATTTCTAGGAAAGACTCCTCATGAATTTTGGTTTGGAAAACCACCTACAGTTAAACACCTTAGGGTGTTTGGTTGTAAGGTATTTATTCTAAACACCAAGGACCATCTTGGAAAGTTCACAGCGAAAGCTGATGAAGGGATACTGGTCGGGTACTCCCTCGTCAGCAAAACATACCGAGTCTATAACAAGAAGTCTAGATTAGTTGAAGAGACTTCTGATGTTGTTTTTGAGGAAATTTCAAAAGCGAATGATCAATCAGAAGATGTAGAAGGAGTTCAATTCGAACTAAGGAAACTAGGTTTGGATGGAAGTCCAAGTTGTTGGTGCAGAAAGCACCCAAGTCGAACCTGTATTTTGATAATGGAAAAAGGGTTCAAAAGTTAAGGTATAATATTTATTTAATATGTTACTCAAGTGTGCAAGAACAGCCCTAGCGAAGGACTGCTAGGCACCTGGCGAAGGAATGCCAGGATACAAAGCCCTAGCGAACCTAGCGAAGGACTGCTAGGCACCTGGCGAAGGAATGTCAGGATACAAAGACCTAGCGAAGGACTGCTAGGCACTAGGCGAAGGATAGCTTGGTACTGAAGACCTGGCGAAGGACACCTAGGCACTTGGCGAAGGACTACTGGGCAAAAGTCCAACCGGAGGAGCCGGTTGGCATTAGGTAAATTCTCCCGAGAGGAGTAGGTGAGGACGCATTCCCCGATGAGGGAACAGTAGGCGTCGGTTCGACCTAGGGCTCCATTTTAGAGACCCAAAGTCAGAACCAAGACAGCTAAGACTGTATAAATCTAACATATTATTGCTCTATGCTATTTTGGACTAACTCTAGATGCAGGACCGAAGGAACGAGTGTCTGCAGCTCAGAGAGCCTCAAAGGAGTGAGGCAGAAGCTGAGTAGGGCGCCCGGAGTGTCCTGGGCGCCCCCAAGGTAAATACAAATAGAAGTAGAGAAAGAGAATGCTTCGACAGCTTATGGGCGGGGCACCCCCGTGCTCCCGGGCGCCACCCATGCTCTTGGGCGCCCCCCATGCTCCCGGGCGCCCCGGATGGTCCGGGCGCCCCCAGTTCAAGCTAACGAAGAGGAAGCCAGCGAGAAGCCAACGGATAAGAGTCGACCCGGTCAACCCGGGCGCCCCCAGCGTCCCGGGCGCCCCCGTCAAAGCCTAATCCCGAGTTTGAAGGGATCAGAGCTGTCCGAGAGGAACTTGGATCAGTTGACACGTGGGGGGGGGGGCACCCCCAGGGGCTATAAAAAGGCCCTCGACCCCAAGGCTTTGAATAATCAAGTTTTCAAACGCAATCACGCTCTTCTACTCTCGCGCTCTGCTCCGGAAACCTCTCGACTCGAGATACAAGCGCCGACAACGTCCCTCTGCTCCGAAAATACTATCTACACCGGACGTCGGTAATGAAGAGCTACTTTTAAGTTTTTCTGCACTATTCTTGTAATACATCTTGTAAACTGGTTTTGCGCATATATAGAATTGCCCGCAGTAAACGGTCAACGACCGTGGGCCTTGGAGTAGGAGCCGACCGCGACTTCGAACCAAGTAAACGATCTTGTGTTCGCATTTTGTGTTTACTACTTCCGCTGCGTAATTTTCTCTAACTCTAATCTGAACGTTTAACGATATTCACCCCCCCTCTATCGTTTCTCTCGATCCAACAAGTGGTATCAGAGCGGAGAAGCTCAAATTTGGTG